>JABTTQ020002299.1:0-303274 GCA_016081115.2 Rehmannia glutinosa
CTAATTTGGTGAATAATAAATTTAGATTTGCATTTTAAATTCTAAATAAAATGCATTTTAAATTTTCTTAAGTATTTCAAATATACATTATGTTTTGCATTCAAAGTAACATACCATTAAAATGAATTATATTTAAATGTGGTTGAATTAAAAGATAATGCGAGTGTATTCTATTTGCAAAATTATTTTATTTAAAAACAAATTAAATCTTCAACGTTTTACATTTTTTGGCAATATTTCTTAATATTCTAAAAGTGTAGTCCCCAAGGGTGTCGCTTAAGTCTATAGAAGAGGATTGAATAGACCTAACCAATTTTTCGATTTAAAATCAAATGGGTTTTTACAAGAAAAAACAACCAAGTTTCTTCGGAGATTAAATTTCAAGTAAACTTGATAGGAGAGTTAACCACTCAGCCAGACTTCTAGAGAGTTGTTGATGGAAAGTAACTTAGCTTTCGGTGGTAGCTTTTTACACTGGATTTCTTGGTTTTAAGCGGGAAGTCTTGAACCTTTTTTTTAAGATATGGTTATCAACACTTATTCGAGACTTAGTTATTATCAATGGATGAGCAAATAAGACGAAAGGTGAACAAATATGTAGAAAGTAAATGTGATGAAAGTAAATGACACATATAATTTTATAGTGATTTGATGATGGGGTAATTTCTACTCACTATTCTCCTACTCGGAGAAATATCACAATTCAACCGGACTTGTTACGCAAGAGTACAAATACAAAGTATGAGTAAGCACTTAATCACACAAGTGGCTTCACCCAGGACTCAACCCTTCCAAGGCGGTTATCTCACTACTTGACTCTTCAAATATTTTAGACTTGATCACATAAAGCCCTCCATCAAATTTGAACCCGATTTAACTTAAACCTCATTACTTCCTTTCACTTCGTGGATGTGCGGACCACTTTTTCAAATAGTTTTCCTCTTCAACTTGAAGTGTATCTTCCTTCATTTGGATTGTGTTGGATGAATTACTTCGGATCGATATGCGGGATTTGGAATTCAAGCTTGAGAGAGAATATTGCGAGATCTTTGATTTACTCGATTTCTCTTATGTGTCACGTCTCTCTATGAAAATTCCTCGGCCTTTTTATGGTGAGAGTTTGAAACTTGTCCATTGAAGACATAGACAAATTCAAACTTCACTAAGTTCGTGGCTTGTCTTGTCTCAGAGTTTTTATGTTGACCCAACCTCGATATTAACTGCAGGTGTCCTGGGTTGTACCGTGATGAAAGTATTAATTATCCGAATTTGTAATTGATGATATTTTGATGATGAGTTACATGTTTGCTAAAGTATGGCTTGGATTGAGGTTAAGTGTTTGTAGAGTTATTGTATTCCATTTACCCCAATTGCATTATTTTTCTTATTTGCTTGAGGACGAGCAATGGTTTAGTTTTGGGGTATTTTATACGTGTAAAATATACGTGCATTTAGAGGTTTATTTTGATATATATTTGATACATTTGCATGAATATTTAGTGTGTTTTGGTTGGTTTCCTTTGTTGAGCATGATCTGCGTATTCTTGTATTCTTACGAGAAATGGAGCTAAATTGGACAAAACGAGATAGCACATTCAAAGGATATGTCAAGAGCAGCACGAGCAAAGATGTGAAGGAAAGAAGCATGACGAGCGAACAAAAAGGGAATTGCTTTCGAAACGTCTAAATGCGCTAATAGTTTTTACCTTTAGTAAAGTTTAGTATTTTAGCCATAACTTTCTCAGACAAAATCGATATGGAGATGATTCGAGTAGTTGTGGAAAGCTAAGAGAAAAGGGCTACAACTTTCATGAAGACCCAGGAGAAAATTCACATGTTTATAACTTATATGGACCAGTGTAAATATACTAACCTGATCGTGTGAATGGTTCCATGTGATTTTACACGTCAGGTGCGACTTGCTTTTCGAAGACGGATTACGACACCGACCATGTGGTTTGTCCTGCGTCGATTGTATTTCCCAATCCAGTCGGGACTCGCCGATGATCTCTCAAAGCACCTATAAAAGGAGGACCAAGCTGACGAAAAAACAAGTCATTACATCGGAAAAATACACCAAAATACAATAGGGTTACACAAATCTACATATTTCTGGGGAGGAAGACACTAATCAATGAAGAACACCACAAGACCTTTCGCATCCCGGAAGCACAAGAGGTTCAAGGCTGCGAAGAAGGATCCATCTTGACATGAAGGGTTCTATCTTTTTAGTTTAGATCTCTTGTTTGTACTTAAACGATGTCAAACTATTTGATTTCAACTTTGTCCGCATGAATTTATTGTCAAATATGTTAGGCAAATCATTTTGATCTGGCGTAATCAAAATTGTGGATTCATGTTAAATATATATTGATTGTTTTTCTAAATGGTTTTGTGTATTAGATATATTGTGTTAGAAAAGTAGCAATTTTAATGGGATAAAGTATAAAGATATTATTTTTCAAAAAACAAAAGTAATGGTTCTAGCTGAATCGAATCGTTAGTACTTAGAATCAGAAGGCAATTCTCAAATCGAAATGTAACCATCGGCGGTTATGCTTACGATTCCCATTTCGAGAACCAAAACAGGAAAATGCGTTGCACCATGATCACCCAAAATCTTGAGAGATGACCTCCACCACGAGAACAAACATCGTGATTCATTGACATTAAGATAAAGGCCGATATCACAAGCAAATTTCATCCTCTTCCCTAACGATAAAGCTTTGGCAATAAATGGGGAGAAGTTCCCAACCATTTCGTTTTGCCATACAAGCCACAACCATACCTTGTAATCTTGGGTAACATGCTCAACTCCCACAAAATGCGGTGAGCTTTAGGGATTCAATCTAAAACACTTAGGCTATAGTAAATATCAGATTTCAATTTTATTGAATGATAAAAATCACAATTTATTTATTTACCTAACTAATCCTAAATTAACAAATAAAATAACTAAGCTTTTAAAGACCGAACTCCACAAGTTTTCAACAAATCACGAAAGCAACCTAGCACATAATCTCAACATGCTTCTTCAATATTAAATCGATTAATGTTTCATCAAAATCAGTTTAAGTGTATCTCATGGGTTTAATTCTAAATTAGTTTATTCTCCCGAAAGTGACGCATAAACAATTGATTAATAACAATTGCTAGTATCCTGGTCAATAATTACTATTAACTCCCAAAAGATCTTTGAATTGAAGTACTCCCCACAAACAAGTTGTAGGTCTCCGATACATTACACTGTTTATGTATGAACTCGATTTTCATTTGTTAGAGCTTATCTCCCAAATTATGAACTAACAAATATGACATGCTGAAGTCTTCGATCAGGATAATCTACAAGAAACAAGCATTGATTCATAGTAACTTAAATTTTAAAAAGAACACGAAAAAAAAAAAATGGCTTAGGAAACTTAATAATAATATTAAATGGGTAAGTCTCATGTAAAAATCGTCTAACAGATCTAATTTGTTAGCATTTGATTTAAATACCGACGTAGCTAGATCAATCCATTCGTTGACCCAAGATAACTACTAACACCACAACAACATCATCATTTGGCGCATTTTGCTAATATTTTTAGGAGGGCTACTAATACTTTTGTAGGACTACTAATACTTTTGGAAAAAATACTAAAATACCTTTAATAAAAAAACCAATTTTTCATTAAGATTACTAATACATTTTAGGGAGAATACTAATACATTTGCGTAAAAAAATCAATATTTTTCATAATAATTACTTAAAAAATGGCTCAATGGGTTACTAATACTTTTCCAAGAGACTACTAATATTTTTACGAGTGATTGCTAATACTTTTCACAGGAAAACTAATACTTTTGAGGTTGCCTAATAGTACGTACACCACTATCTAATAATTTTCAATGGGTTAATTAATATATTTTAGGTGGATTAATAATACTTTTGAGGGAAAAATCAATATATTTCATGAGGGCTACTAAAAATATTGTTCATGGGGATTGCTAATAATTTTTCAGATATCTACTAATACTTTTCGGGGAAAAACTAATACTTTTAGCAAAATTTAATATTACAAAAAAATGTCATCGGTCAGAGATCCTATGATACCATGAGAATATTACAAAAATGTCACTTGTGCATGAAATTACAATAAAACCCAGGCGGGTTGGGTCCATCTAATGGAAAAGACCCGTTAGATGGTCTAACCCAAGTTTTTGTCATATTAAATTGCCTACATATCCTCTTAGGATGTAGAGAAATCAAAGCTCGCATAGTTCATTTATATTTTTACCATTATTACCTTTTTTTCAATAAATGGAAATATATATAAAGAAAGGAAAAGTCCTAATGTCGAGCAGGTAGCAAAATGATTTACTGTTATTACCTTTAACGAGTGGCATATTCATTCAAGTGGATACAAATGTACATAATGATAAATTATCATTCTGTACACTTGTCTTTGGTTCCATAAATACCGCCCAATTGAGAGAAATTAGAATACACAATTGAGATTATAGATTAGAGACTTTATAGTGTAAAATAAAGAGAAGCATAGAGAGATTGAGATGGGGATGGCAATGGGTCGGAAGATCCAGACCCGTTTCGTGCTTAAAATGGGGTGGGACGACCAGTTCTGCCCCGTTTTGATTTGAATTAAATTAAATACAAATAAATTAAATATATATATTTATATATTATTTTTTTCAAAAGTTGTTATTATCAATTTATAAATATTAGATATAATATAAGAATACATAAAAATCATAATATATTATATATTATATATGCAAAATATATATTAAAATATATTTGAAAATAAAAATTATGGGTGGGGCGGCATGAGGCAGAGTAGATACCTGCACCCCCACCGCGGGTCACGGAACGGGACAACCCAAATAGGGCGGGGCAAGGCAGGTCAGTATAGGACAGGTCGGAATTGACATTCCTAGGTTGAGAGATTGTTATGAGGAAACATGAATTAGGGGTATATAGAAATCAACAAATGTCAAAGAAAAAAAAAACAAAACAAAACAAAAAATCCCTAAAAGGGGTCATATGACTGTTGCTTAACCATCAAAGATCTGGGCGGTTGATCTCCCAAAGTTAGAACATCCGGACCATTGAAACTATTTAATTAGCTAGCCGTTGGAAAGGCATTTCCATTATTCTCCACAAGTTGGAATTGTAATCGAAAGCGTCAGGGGATGGTTCAAAACCAATTTGAAACCAGGGTGGTTCGCCCAGTTCACCCATCGGTCTCGATTCTGTTTAGTCGGGCCTAATCAAGAATATTTTAGAAAAATTCTCAGAAATACCTCGATTTTGAAAAATGCCACCAAATACGCTTCTAATCACTTTTGTACCTATTTTTTTCCTTTTTGTGCTCCTGCATATTTTTGATTATTTTACTTTTTTCGTTTTTCTTGTTCTGTATTGTTTTATATGTTATATATGTTGGTTCGATGTTGTTTTAATTTGTTTATTTGTTATTTCTTAGTTATTTCTTTGTTGTTTCGATGTTTCAAAATAATTTTTATCTATTTTTGTGTTGTTTTTGTTCATTTATTGTTTTGTACATTGTTTTTGTGTTGTTCTATAATATTTTTAGTGTTGTTCGAATAAGTTTTTGTTGTTTCCATGTAGTTTTCAATGTGTAGATACAGTTTTTACCTACTTTTAAGTTCTTTTATTCATGTGGTGTTTTTAATATTTTTCGGTATTTCTAGGTTGTTTCCTTACCACTTTTAATGTTGTTCTTATGTTTCTTTGTCGTTTCCACGTAGTTTTGATTTTAAATACCGTTTTACCTATTTTTAAGCTCTCTGTTTGCTCATATGGTGTTTTCTATATTGTTTCTAATTTGTTTCTATATTGTTTCTTTGTTGTTTTCATGTTTTTTATTTTTTCATGCATTGGATCAAAAATTGAATTGTGTTTTTTATTCATGTTGTTTCTATATTATTTTCAATTTGTTTGGTTTTAATATGTGTTATTTTATGTGTATATTTCTTGTTTTTTTATAAGATTATAAAATGAATTATTTTGGGCAAAATTTATTTTTTTTTCAAATTGAAATTTGATTAGAAAAGCATGTGCCAAAACAATAAAAAAACAAAAGAAAAAAGAAACGTAAAAAGTCCAAGGATTTTTGCGGGAGCATATTTTTATTTAAAAAAAGGGGGCGGGCGTAATTTTGTCTAACAAACATAGAAAAAGATAATCATATGTCTTTTCTCCAGAAAAATAGGATAATTGTGTCCTTATCACAATATTTTACTTATGAATATAAATCTCGGAATGTGCTTTAACACTAGGAAATTGTTTAAGCTACATGGAGGACGGCCGAAGTGTATACGTGCACGAAAGGAAAAAAAAATTGGTGGCACGAAAGGAAGTGTATCACAATATTTTGTCCAAACGTTTGAGCATTTTCCTCGTGTATATAAAAAGTTATATTCTTTAAAGAAAAAAATATTAAATGCATAGTGATGAATTATCGAATTTTATTTCGATTTTTAATTTTATCATTGTTTTATTGGTAGATGTTTGAAATGAAGCAGATGTAGAGATTAAATATTGATTGGCGATGACACCTAGCAATGATTGCGACTTTTGCCCTCCTCACACCTCATCAACAATTAATGAATATATAATATCTCTATCAGATCTTATACACCTTTCAATCTTCATGCATCATGATGAGTAATTTGAGTATGTCCCCCTCTTCCCTATATACGTGTTTCCCTTCCAACATTTTGTACTTTACGTAATTGCCCTCTACTTCAATCCATATGTAGTAGTAAACATTAGACATGTTATAAGGGCCACGGCCCGTATGTTTAGACAGTTTAAATTGGCAAAACAGAGGATTGAAGCGGAATTATTTTGTTCATTTAAATACGGATCGTTTTTGGTTTGGATTATTTAATTCGAAGCCTATTGGGACTATTTAACCGAGGTAGACCGCTAGCCCACCAATTTTTTGTTTTTAAATGCTACAAAAAAAAAAAGATTTGTTGCAATGTAGCTCCATAAGAACCATAAATAGAAACACATGATATATTGGAATTGGATTTGGATGGTGTGCCGCCAACAGGGACGAAGGGGAATGGGGGCCAAGGGGGGCACTGGCCCCCCCTGGGATTTAAAAAAAAATCAGGGTTATATTTGTCTTTTCATATATAACATTAATTAAAAAAAAGCCCACTTACCTGATAGCCATTAGCCACATCCCCACAACCGACATCCAGCTTTTGTCCACAAAATGAAAAATTGAAGAAACCGTCCCCAACCCTTGCGGTTAATCCCCATTGAAGAAGAATTGAAGAAAGCATACCAAGTAATATTCATCATTATCGAGTTGAGCTATTTTATTCTGTGATTTGACTTGTTAGTTGAAGCTTCCAAGTTTTGTAACAAATGGGAGATAGTTGTGCTGAATATGGAAGATGTATATGCACCTCGAGGGAGATCAAGGCGTAGAATTGAAAGGATAACTACTATTCATCATTATCGAGTTGAGCTATTTTATTCTATGATTGACTTGCAAGCTCAGGAGGTAAATCGCCGTTTTGATGAGGTGAACACAAAATTGCTTTTATCTATGCATGCTTTGATCCAAGTGATTAATTTTTTGCATTTGACAAAGAGAAGCTACTTCGTCTTGCAAAATTTTATCCAGCTGAATTTTCTGCAGTTACTCTATATGAACTTGAAAGTCAACTTGAAATTTTCATTTTCGATGTTCGTTTAGATGAAAACTTCTCTAAAGTAGCAGGTATAGGAGGTCTTGCTCATAAGATGGTTGCAACAAGAAAACATATTATTTTTCCATTGGTTTATTTGTTGGTTAATTAGTTGTCATTGATCTTACCAGTTGCCACTGCAACGGTGGAAAGAGCTTTTTCAGCAATGAATATCATCAAGAGTTCACTACACAATCGAATGGGAGATGGAATACTGAATGATTGTTTGGTAACATACATTGAAAAGGATATATTTCGAAACATTACCAATGAAGCTATTATGCAACGATTTCAAAATATGAAGAATAGAAGAGAAATGTTATGACATATTCATGTAATTGTATTATGTTATTTCTTTTTAAATATTAAGATGTAATTGAATATGACTTTATTGAAACTGGTAACTATTTATAGTGTTATTTTTAGAATTGATGTATTGTATTTTATTTTTTCACTAATGTTAGTTGGGGCCCTCTACGTAGAATTCCTGGCTTCGTCACTGGCCACCAAGAGTTTTTTTTTTTGTAGATCGGATAAACTTGGCTCGGGAATAGAACTAGGGTAGTAAAAGTCGGAGGACTTCAACTGGATCTCTAGCTGCCAAGAGAACTCAAACTGGCCTAGCTCGACTTGTATCGAACCTCGAGGAGAGCACAAGTGTATATCAGTGGGAATTAGCAGTTGGGATTGAGACGAGACCAGGAATATTATATATATATTTTTGTTATTCAATACTAGTAAATATATCTTTCAAATTCACATTTTCCTCATTTTTGAGTCTTTAACTTTAATAAACAAACTATTCTCGACAAAATTCTTTTTATTTATTTATTTTATTTATTACTTAATTCCGCTTTTCGATTTTTATTCTAAATAAGAAAATAACACAAAGTTTTATTAGATTATTTAGGATATAAATTATATTTCTAAACGATATGCTAAATCATAATGCAATATAATTGTAAACTATGAATGACTTTATTTTCTTTATAATGAATAGATTAACTTTAAATGTTAAACTTAAATGGTATATATGCTCAAGTTTAAAATTTTAGATTCAAATATATAATTTTGTAAATTTTGACTTGTAGCCATATGAATAATTTTTTTAAAAAATGAGTTAATTTTTCCATTTATATGGGTATATAATACTAACCTTTATTATTATAATTTTTAAAATTTAGATTATAAAATAGTTAATTTTATTATTTTGTTAATGTAATATAATTAGAAACTATGCATAATTTTATTTATGATGAATACTTTAACCTAAAATGTTAAACTAAAAATTATATATATATATATATATATATAGATTGGTTGACATGAGACCAATCCTTTAGGTTAGTCCATAAGAACACTTATGGACTCTTGATTTAAAATTTTGGATGGTGTAGATCATTTTAGTTAATTTAGGCATATAAGGGTATAATTGTACTTTTATATTTAATTAGTTATGTTAATTGACGGTTATTAGCTATTTTTAAGGAAACATAATCTTACCTTTTCGATTCCAATTTTTAGGGAGGAAAAATCATCAACTTCAAGCATTTTTTCAAAATTGATACTTCTTTTTCCGCCATATTTGTGAATCGTTTTATTGTATACTTAGTTCGGTGGACTTGTATACTTAGTCATGTTTTATTGTATATTTAAGAGTGGATTTGTATACTTGGTTGGTGGAATCGTATTCTTAGTTATTTAAGTAGTTTAGTAAGTAGTGTAGTGAATTTGTATACTTAGTTACGTGGATTTGTATACTTAATTCAATGGAATTGTATACTTAGTTATATAAGTAATTGTGTAATTGTATACTTAGTTAAATATTTTCGTATACTTAGTATTACTTTAATGTATAGTTAGTTCAATGTAATTGTATACTTAGTTAAATGTTTCGTATACTTAGTAAAGTTTTAATGTACATGTAGTTTAGTGTAATTGTATACTTAGTTAATTATTTATGTATACTTAGTAATATTTTAATGTATAGTTAGTTTAGTGTAATTGTATACTTTTCATTAATTGTTGCACGATTTTGTTGCCATATTTGAATAACCAGGTTCGAATGGAAAAGAGAGAAAGGAAAGGCGAATCGCTTGATTATGGGGGACGTGATCAATACAAAATCACGCCCCTAATTTTTAGGAAGCGGTTACTATTTTTAATTTCCCGGATTCCTATTTTATCCCTTCGTTGTATACTTACTTATGAAATGTGATATATTGTAATATATCTTGGCCATTGATTTACTATTTGGATGGTGTAGATTTAGTTCATGGACTAACCTAGGAGGATGGTCTCACAGATCTCTCTCCTATATATATATATATATATATATATATGTTCGAGATTGAGGAATTTCATACGAGTCAACCGATTGAGCGAAGAAGAAGATGGGGTACTCCAACATCCGGAATTCTCACCTTAAAAACTACGGCCCTGGATCCCGCATACTACAAGAAAAACAATCAAATTCCAATGGAATAATTTCAACGAAATAAAAAAGTGTTGGAATTTTAGAAATTCCAATGAAAATTCCAACACTACAAAAATCGTTGGAAAATTCCAATGAGAATTCCAACGGTATACAAAACCATTGGAATAAACTATTGGAATGTCCGTTGGAATTAAAATTCCAACGAAAATTTAACCCCAAAATAACTAGTTGGAGAATTCCAATAGTAATTCCAATGCTAAACAAGTTGGAATAAACCATTGGAAATACTATTGAATTTTTACAATTTCAATGGAGATTCCAACGACAAAGATACCATTGAAAAACTTTTAGCATAAATTCCATCAAGAGACAAGACTATTGAATAAACAATTTGAATTTTCGTTAGAATATTAAATTCCAAGAAATACGATATCACAATAAATCGTTGGAAAATTTGCAACACTAATTCCAATGATAAACAAAATTGATGGAATAAACCATTGTAAATACTAAAAATTTCAATGGAAATTCTAATATTCCAATGAAAAGAAAATAACAAAATGGTTGGAACTTCATTGGAGTTTTATACAACATATCACTAAGAAACGTAAAAAAAATAGTTATGTATAAGTAAATATAGTTTTTAACTCTTTTTTGATTATTCTTTCGTCAATTTTTGCCACATAATATGCAATCTTGTTCGATCCAATCCCGATTAGCCAGAAATTTAATGTGAATAATGATGAAAAACGCGTCCCCGATTGGCTCAACAGCTCCTCTGGTCCTCTCCTCAATCGCTTCCTCTTCGCCGACATCGCACAATGTTGCGCGATTGTCACCTTCCTTCCGTTCGATTCCCCGCCTACCATCGAGATCGTCCGAGACTCGATTTCCTTCTCGATTTTACGCCACGCTCCGAAAGGGGAAACTAGAGATCCGTTGAGTGGTACTTATGGGAATAATGCTAGTGTTTTTACTGTGATGATGAGGAAAATGGGAGCTCATTAGCAAATTCAAATTCACCTTTAGCACGTGGTCGGTGCTTTAAGGATATTTCTTGAGCCTCGATTTTACAAGAGGTTTTGGTCTTTGGCATTATCAATTTTATTTATTTATTTATTTATTTTTATAGGGTAAATATGATCAATACAACGAGTCCGAGAAAAAACTTCGACTTATTGTTAAGTTATTAGTTTGTGTATAGTGCATTTACTAACTGTTCAGCTTTGCAGAAATTATTTTCTACGTGTGGCGACACATTATCATTTATGATTGTGATAGAATGTAGAGAGCAATTTAGGCATCATAAATTACTAAATTTGATTCATCTAATTTTATGTCGGCATTTGTATTAAGCTTGTGGTTGTTATTTTGATTTTGTTTTGTTTCTTTATGCATATTGTATTGGTAAATTTAGTTGTCAAGGAAGGTTATAAACATGGGAGAATTGCGGAGGCTAGCATCATAGGGCATCTTTGGATGGAGTTGGTATACGTGCAATGGTCCGGAAGGAATGGATTGTGATTTAGTAGTATGATTCGGTCTTCGTGCACATGTTTTATAGAATTGGTTGTTAGATATTAAGTTTGTTTTTCATGTTTGCAATTGATATTGTAATTTCCAATCAGGAAAAAATAATGGTTAGTTCCCGAAAATGATGTATGGGATGGTGCTGGTGCATTAGATTCATTACTTAAAATATATTCTGGAATTGATTTAATTTATTAGTCATGTTTAACAGTTAGATGTCATAAGCCCAATAAGGGTAGAATATGTCTTTCGGGAGAAAATCCTTTTGTAGTACTCTTCACTGATATACAATTGAAGTGCACAATTTACATTCACATTGCATATTCTGAATCGAAATATAGAGTGGTGCGTGGAGAAATACAATAATAACACAATGCTCTCTGTATATTAACGTCACCAATTTTCTAGAGCAATGATTAATTAACCCTAATATAAACAGTGGAGGCTCTTTTTCAGTATCAATGCATCATTCTGCCCTTTATTTATAATTCCATTTTTTCTGTTGCTCGTGTGTTCTTAATACTATTACTCAATAGAGACGATTTTGCAAGGATACAAGGCAATATGTAAGATCTAAGATTGAAAATATTGTACTAGTATTGCAAAAGTATGATTAGCATGTTGGATCATAATCCAACATTGGGCTTATATGTGAAATAATTATGCATTGTGGATCACATCAATTAAGATTAAGCCCATTTTATAAGTGATCAAATAAGGTTTAGGAATTGGGCTTTAATGTATCTAATAAGGTGTGGGCCTTTAATGTGTAGATACTTAATGGGTTATTTCTATTTTAATGATGGGCTAAAATAGGATACCCAATATAACACAGTTATATAAGGGTTATGGTCCCTAGGTCACACGTCGACGAGATTCTATTCTGCTATCCCATTGTCAGAAAGAAACCTACGGAGAAAACTAAAGGGTTCTCTGAAAAGCTTCGAGACGTGTAGATCTAGAAGGCCAAATCCCAGGATTCAACTGCTATGGATTCAGGTACGCTTTCACAATCTAGTCTTTGATTCTTGATAATTCGATATGAACGCTCCTGGATTAAAGTGATATAATTCACTAAAGTTTATTCTAACAAGTGGTATCAGAGCTAATTCTTATTGAATTATTGAGAATCGAATTGATTTTCCATCCATGTACAATCGGTAATGTTGAATTTTGTGGATTGACTTTTCTGGATCCATTCTGGTATCAGTTATGGATATTTTTGGAATTCTATCATAATGGTTTTTTGGATTTTCAATTTCTGTGCCCATTATTTGTGATTTAGATTGTGAAATTTTCTTAAAGCTTCGGTTCTGTGGTTTAATGTTGAAAATCTAGAAAAACTCAAAATCCAGATTGAGCATCTGGAAGCCCTTTTGATTTATAAAGTTTGGTAATTAGGCCTTTCAAAAAAAAAAAGGATTCAGAAATTCATGAAACCCAAATCGCCACTTCTCTTTTGGAATTGAAACCCGATGTCGCTTTCCAGTTTTTTCTTTTCTCGATTTGCCCGTGAAAGATGACAACGGGCGATGTTGGTTTTTCTGCAACGCAATGGCAAAGTGCGTTTGGGGTAAAATGGGTTTGGTGAGGAAGATGGCTATTTTGCTTAAAAATTTGGATTTTGGGGTTAATTTGCAATTTTCAAGAAATTGGTTCTTTTGTTGTATATTAGCCTTGACTTTGGGTTCTTTTGCACTATTAAAGTATCATTTGGGCTTATCTGCTAATGAGATTTATTTTGAGGGCCTCTTTACTGTTTATGAAAATTTAGGGTTTTATTATAAAAGGTTTTAATTTGAGGTACAATTAAAGTTTGTTTATTTTTAAAATTGACCTCAAATAATAAGAAAAACCCTAAATTAAGTTTAATCTTGGAATTTAAATTTTAAATTCGAATATTGGTATGGATTTATATATTTTGAGATTAATTAATGGAAGCAACATGTCACCAAAGTGACCTCTCTTGTGGAAATTAATTCATTTTAGAATATAAAAGGTTGTGTGTGTGCAACGTATGTGAATATTAACCGCCCAAAGGAAGGTTAATATTTGTCGAATGCACGTGTACCGTGGTAATAAACACGTGATAATTATTCGGTTTTACATATGAACACTAAATCGCCCAAAGGAAAGTTTATTGTTTGATATGTTTTTATTGTCGGTGTTTGATTACCACACCAAGATCTCAATTACAAGTCAATATTTTGTCCAAAGATGAAATATTAATGGAGTGTCGGTATCTTGAGATGGGATTTACCATTATTTGAATTTATTATTATGATTCCGAGACTTATGTGAGCATATGTATTGTTTATTTTTGGAATTTAATTTTGAATGTTCCTGCTTATATTTCTGACAGCATCAATATAGTTTTTATGTTAAAAGGGCACTTTATCTAGAAAGGTCACTATAGCTAAGGAATTTCTTGCGGATATTGAGAAAATATTTGTTGAGAACGAAAGGCTCAAATTAGTACGTTTAAGCAAATACAATCTCAATAAGGAATGAAAGTAAAGGCAATATTAAGAATAAACTATAGATATGTCTCATATCGCTTCAAAATTAAGAACATTTAAGTTAGGTCTCTTTTAGAACTAGTTTTTTGATATCTCTTTCGACTACGTTTAGTTTAAGGTGAATCGACGATTAAAAATGAGATTTAGTCTCTAAATGAGTCATCTCATCGTGCTCGAGAAAAGAGAAAAGATCAAGCAATATGAGACAAAAAGGCTAATATTGCCTTAACTTCAAGAATATTAGGCAAGGAGTTAAAAGTGTAGAAGGATAAGGTACGCTGCTTAGTTATGATTTTATTTGAGGTTAACTTAACTCCGGTACATTCGCACACATGGTGGAAAGATTTTAGTTCATCAACTCACACCAAAGTGTATCTATAAGGGTTGTCTCCATTGCCAAAAGCTAAATGATGGTGAAAGATACATCAAAATAGGCAAAGGCAAGATAATTATGGTTAAAATAATAGGAAAATATAGATTATTGTTAAGTAATGGATTTTATTTGAATCTAGATGAGATGTTTATTTGGAACTTGATTTCTATTTCTGCTTTGGACAAATTCGGTTATTCATGTTCATTCAGAAATTGAAAATTTAGCTTGTCTCATGATTCAAAATTGGTTAGTTCCAGTTCTTTATAATAACCTTTATTTGACAGACATTATTGCTTCATCCAACAAGTCCCTACTTTTAAGTACACGAGGTATAAGTAAAAAAAACAAACCAATAAAAGATATTTGTAGCCAATTGGATTCAGGGCGTCTTAGAACTTATATATACGGATATTTGTGGATCATTCCCTATGGTAGCTTGGAATGGTCAACAATATATAATAACGTTCATAGACGATATTTTAGATATGGCGACAAGTTCTCATTCATGAAAAGTCACAATCACTAGGCGTGTTTAAATCCTATAAGGCTGAAGTTGAGAATCAACTCAACAAAAGGATTAAAAACGTCAAATCTGATCGTGGTGGTGTATGCAACGATAGATATGATGGTTCAGGTGAACAACGTCTAGGATCGTTTGCTAATTTCTAGAGTAATGCAATATCGTCCCACAATACACTAAGTTCAGCTTGCCATTATGAATAGTGTTACTAAAAGACGAAACAGAATGCTTAAAGATATGGTGAGGAGTATGATTAGTCATTTTACCTTACCAGAATCACTCTAGGAAGAAGCACTTAAGACTACAGCATATATCCGTAGTAAGGTTTCCAACTAAAATGACTAACAAAATCCCTTATGAACTTTGGATGGGCAAGAAGCCTAGTCTGAAACACTTGCACGTTTGGGAATGTCCAGCTGAGGGAAGGCCTAACAAGCCTAATGAGAAGAAACTGGACTTAAGGACAGTTAGTTGTTATTTTGTTGGATACTCTGAAAAGTCCAAAGGGTACAAGTTTTATGATCCCACAACCAAGGCTATTTCTAAGTCGTTAATTGTCCTGGTTCTTTGAGGATGTTGAGTTTGAGGGGGGAGATAGAGTTAAGGACTTTGTCTTTGAAGAGGAATATGTTGATGTTCCCACAGGTGTTGTTGGCATTGATCGGAATGTTTCCTGACCTTGTTCAAGACACAAATCAAGACAATGTCGGAGAACCTCATGTTTCAGAAATTAGTAAAGATGAACAAACTCTATAACCTCAAGAACTCATGCCATTAAGGAGATCCAATACGGAAAGAAGAAGTGCAATGCCAGATGATTACATTGCATTTCTCAAAGAAAATGAGGTTGGCATTGGATTGGTGGAAAATGATTCAACCAACTTCTATCAAGCAATGGAAAGTTCCAACTCTCATTAAGTGGATGGATGCCCATGAATGAATAGATTAAGTCCATGAGGGACAATGGCGAGAACTTTTCCTATTGCCATAAAGTGCGAAACTCATTGGTTACAAATGGATATTTAATACCAAGAAAGATTCAAGAGGTAATGAGGGAAGGTACAAAGCTCGTCTTGTCGCAAATGGCTTTACACAAGAAAGAAGGCATCAACTATAAAGAGACTTTCTCTTCATTTCTTTGAAAGACTCTTTCAGGATTATAATGGTATTGGTGGCACACTTTGATCTTGAGTTACATTAGATGGAAATAAAGACGTTGTTTCTCAATGGCGACATTGATGAGGCGATTTATATGGTGCAACCAGAAAACTTTGTGTCGGAAGACTCAAAGGATATGGTTTTCAAACTTAAGAAATCCATCTACGGACTCAAGCAAACATCTGGACAATGGTATTTAAATTTTCATCAAGTGATCATCTTGTTTGGTTTTGAGATGAATTTGGTTGATGATTGAATATATCATAGGTTATGTGGGAGCAAGTATATATTTCTGGTTTTGTATGTCGATGACATTTTGCTTGCCATCAACGACATAGGCTTATTGCACAACACCAAGAGATTTCTGATTAAGAATATTGAAATGAAAGATTTTGGTGATGTCTCTTTTGTGTTAGGATATAAATACAATGAGATTATTCTCAGAGTACTCTGGACTATCACAAAAGAGCTATATCGAAAAGGTCCTTCAAATGGCATGCATGATTGTAAACCAAATCATAACCCTATGGCTAAGGGAGACAAGTTCAGTCTCAATTGGTGCCCGAAGAATGATTTTGAGGAAAATAAAATGCATAAGATTCCTTACACATCAGCGGTAGGGAGTCTGATGCATGCTCAGATATGTATGCATTCGGATATTGCGTACATTGTAGGAATGCTTGGCAGATATATGAGTAAGTCATGAATATACAATATTTGAAAAGCAGCCAAATACATTTAAGGTACTTATGGATAAAGAAAGATTACATGCTCACATATCAGTGGTCAGATCAGTTTGAGATCATTCGGTATACTGACTCTGATTTTATTGGATATCAAGATAACATCATAATTAAGTTGGCCTATGTATTTTTGCAAATTGTGGAAGAGTCCTAAAATGATCTTCTATATAGACTCTTCTATCATGGTAGCAAATTTCATAGCGTGTTAAAGACATCCAAATGATGGATTATAGTTGTGAAAGTTTGTCACGAGGTCGCGTATGTAGATGGTACTAAAATACCACCAAGTTTGTGACAATGAGTCAGCAACGCTATATTCCAAACAACAGGAACTCGACGAAGATTAAAGATTAAAGATAAAGTTCCTATCTTTAAAGAAATAAGTCAAAGTGGACAGGTGTCTATAGAACATATCGGTACAAACTCCATTATTGCGGATCCGTTTACTAAGGGGTTGCCACCCAAAAGGTTTCACGAGCTTGTTGCTCATATGGGTGTCAAATCAGGTTCAAGATATACAGGTTTTTAAAGAATATTCAGTTCTAGTGGGAGTTTGTAATTATAATGTTCTTTTAATGTAGACACATTTTCAGTCACTTGAGTTTAAGGATATATTAAGGTTTTACTCGCAGAGATAAAGTTTCAAAGATATTCACACTTTGATTCTGGCATATGGTTTGATCTCACTAAGGTAAGGTGGACCAGTTGGAAATAGACATGTTAAGATCACATTTCATGAAATTTCCATGTTACACATCCACATCATGATCCATGTCTTTAATTGTATTGACATATGTGACCATTGATGGGTTGAGTTACGATAAATGTAACGAAGGTCGCTTTGATCCTATGTTGGTACATTTAATGGTCCGGATTGGTTACAGATACATTTGGTTATGACAGCAAAGTTGAGCACATATGGTTATTTTTACAATACATAATTATAAGGTTACAAATATAGCCCAAGTGGGAGATTGTTGGATCATAATCCAACATTGGGCTTATATGTGAAATAATTATGCATTGTGGACTGTCAATTAAGATTAAGCCCATTTTATAAGTGATCAAATAAGGTTTAAGGAATTGGGCTTTAATGTATCTAATAGGGTGTGGGCCTTTAATGTGTAGATACTTAATGGGTTATTCCTATTTTAATGATGGGCTAAAATAGGATACCCAATATAACACAGTTATATAAGGGTTATGGTCCCTAGGTCACATGTCGACGAGATTCTATTCTGCTATCCCATCATCAGAAAGAAACCTACGGAGAAAACTAAAGGGTTCTCTGAAAATCTTCGAGACGTGTAGATCTAGAAGGCCAAATCCCAGGATTCAACTGCTATGGATTCAGGTACGCTTCCACAATCTAGTCTTTGATTCTTGATAATTCGATATGAACGCTCCTGGAGTAAAGTGATATAATTCACTAAAGTTTATTCCAACATAGCACTATATCAAAACGTTTTCCTTCTCTTCTCAAAGTTACAAATATGTTTAAAAAGTAGAATTAATGAAGGAAAGAATTGTTCGCATTTGTGGAAACAACATGAACACTAAAATCTTGTGGGTGATTGTGAAAACTTTAATATTTGAAAACATATCCGGATTAAGATTTGCATGTGGACCCTTTGCAACTATTATTGGGGTATCTCCGCCAGACGCTCTCTTTGGCCTTCCGAATTGGCCAAGAAAAGGTCTCGGTATAAAAATTTCAAAGAGGAGCTACTGATAAATCCTGTAAGTTTTTGAATTTTGTTTTGCAATATCTCCGGCGCGACGAGATTATTTTGCACCTCGAAAATACATGTAAGTATAACACTGAAGCCGGGTAAACAATTTAAAGTTCAAAATTTTGGTTTTGTTACAAAGATTATTGCCAATATAGTCAAACATTCTAATTGGGTTATTTTGCTCTCCTTTTATTCCTTGGATGCATTCGTTTTCCTTGCAAGTCTTGTTGAATCTAAATGGTTTTCCAATGTAGGATTCAAACTGTCAATTGTTATCTATCATTTTTATAGGAAAACATATCAAGTTGAGCAAGATCATAAAAGTTAACTAATAGTAATAGTAACAAAGACTCACAACTTTATATAATTAGAATATATTTGGAAACATATATATATATATATATATATATATGTGTGTGTGTGTGTGTGTGTGTGTGTGAAACCAGTGAGTGGTGACCTATATTGCCTGCATGAGTTAAGTGCTAAACTTCCAAATAAATAACATACCAATATCTTTTCTGAATTTTATTAGTCGAATCATGCATGTTTAAATAATTGTGATGAATTAAACAATTGAATTATATGCATTATTCACAATATTTTATTTATGAGAGAATGCATTCCAGTACCCTATGTTAGCTAATGTGTAATTTTATACGACATCAATTCGGATAAGTTATTCATTCTTATGTTTCTTTGAAAGCATGACTCACAGATCATGTGTATCAAAGCTTGCTTGTTACTGATATCGCTGAATCCTTTGACCAATCTCGCAAAATGATTCCTGAGAAACATCATTCGCTTTCAATCTGGAAGCAGTAGTTCATTGCTCATATCAAAGTTGTTTTAATTCATTAGGTTTTTGTATTGATACCTGATTTGAAGCATTTTCCCTATTACTTGTCTGGAGGGAGTTATCATATGTCTTCTTCATAAGGTCTTCTTTAATTTTTTCCTCTCCTAATTGGGGTCTAGAGCCTGATAAGTATTTGTATTTCTCATCTTAAACAATTTAAGGTTGTTTACAACTCAGTTAACTTGTTATAAAACATTTGTAGCACGAGATAGCTCTTTGTGTTTCCTTGTGAATTGGATCTTGCAATTTTGGGATGATGTAGAAAAACACATTGTTTCGAAGTTCATGATGTCGACATATAATATCGTTGTTGAAATTTTGATTTGTCGAATCTCCAGAGTTGCATCAAATTCTATATATATATATATATTATTTTTTTTGAGGAATATATATATATATATATATATATATTGTTAACTACTTTGTAGTTTGATATTTTATATTGTTATAGTGATATAATGAGAATGTTTTTGTTCGATGACTTGCATTCATAAGCATCGTCGTTGGGACTGATGCTTAATGTCTTTTACAACCGATGCAAATGGTCAATTATGTACTAGTGCTTGTATTTTCCTTTTTATTTGGGTTTTTGTCCTTTTCTTTTCCGAGTTTTTGAGTTGGTTGGCTGGGTTTTGTGACATGTATTTTTGCTGAGTACTTTCTCTCCCTCCTCCTTCTCCTCCTCTCTCTCTATTCAGAGAGTCTGTGACTGTGTATAAACTAGATTTATATTAGTTTCTACTTTGCTTTCGAAAAGATTAAAGAGAGATGAAATGATAAAAAAAATATTCAACTTGTATTTATGGGATTAGCACAAATTGCCACTTTCTCTCAGTTTGTGTTTCTTTTTCCTATTCATTAGGAGAATATTCTAGGGTGTTCTCTATGGATTCTTGAAATAGGCTTCACTAATTGTTAACCAAAATAATTGGTTTGCCTTTTATCAAATTTTCTTGATTTCAGTTTTCCATTGATTCTAATTTCTGAACTACTATTCTTCCATTATAATATTTATATGATGTGTATATTTCGTGTTTCTGTTAGGGATTGGAGTTGGGGAGACAAGTCACCATTCCCAAGGTGTATCATAAGCAAACTGGCAAGTGGACGAATTCTAAAGCCAAAATCTTTTATGTAAGTATCTCATGTTTGGTTTTATAATATCTTTTTGTGTCATAAATTTCATATTATTTAATTTTATCTTTTATACATTTTGTATTTTGTGTGTACATACTTATGAGAAGTTGAAGAAAAGTAAAATATAACGAGGTGAAACTGAAATGGATGAATCTGCTCTCTTTTATGAGGCCAATTAAGGGAAGAATAAGAGAGGCAAATCTTGCGGATTTGGATCTGAGGCGACTTTCTATTGTTCTTCAGATTTGAAGTCTAAGGCCACTCAATCTATTGATATTAAAAAGTTGTGTGACCGTATGAGTGCTATTGAGGAGCATTTAGAGAGTGAATTTGCCTCCATCCGTAGTCTTTTGGAGAAGCTCACGGGTGTATCGCGCCCTTCTTCTAGCCATGATGCCTCTTTTTCAAGGGTGCAACCCACCATTCATGATCAACATTTTGGAAATGATATGCTTAATGATACTAATGCGGATTTTGGGATTGATGAAGATGTGGGGAATGATGATGATTATGGAGATTGTTGATTTGTTTGTGTTGGCTTTATTTTTTGTTGAAGGATTTGGGGGTCGTTGATGATATTATTACTTTTAGGTTGTTGATTTGTTTGTTTTGTGTTGGACAAATTATATCGTACATTTGGAAATATTTGATATCGACTTTTTATGATATTATATTTGCACGTTGTCACTATTAGATTAACTATTTTAGAGGGTCAAAAGTATCTATAGAAACATTCCAACAATTGGAATGTTTTTAATTGCAACGGAAAAAATCTATTGGAATTATTGTTGGAATGTTTTCCAACAAAAAACGTTGGAATTTTTCTTAACTTCCAATGGAAATATCTTTGTTGGAATTATCGTTGGAATTAGTTCCAACAATATAATGTCGTTGAACATAGTGTTGGAATAATCGTTGGAGTTCATTCCAATGATTATATATTTCAACGGATTAATACCATTGGAATCATCATTGGACTAAATTTCAACGGTATAACTCCATTGGAATTATTGTTGGAATATTCGTTGGATTTTTTTGTAACAATTGGATATTCCAACGGATAAATACCATTGGAACTACCGTTAGAATATTCTTCATTGGAATTTTCGTTGGAATTTTGGCATTCCAACCGTCATTTTACCAACGACTCATTTTTCGTTGGAATTTCCGTTGGAATCGATAATTCCAATAGAAATTGATCAAATTCTAACGGATTTTTTCCATTGCAATTTCAATGTTTTCTTGTAGTGGCACTTGTCGTGTTTGGGAATCCCCATGGGTGATCAAAAAGTATGGTCCGATGTCGCAAACAATGCTTTGCGGCAAGCCCAAGGAAATTGGCTTTATTAAACCGATGAGTTATTTATTCTTTTACAACTTTGAAGATGATTGAGTGGGATACCAAGAAGATGATAGAGAAGTTCACTTTTTGATTCATATTCTAGCCTTTTATTTGGACATGAGAAACTTTGAAGATTTGATTTTGAACCATCAAGTTAAACTTTATTTTTCGTTGTGGGATATTCCATATAGATGATAGAGTTTAAAATTTTTGATTTAAATACATAATTTTTAATTGGAAATGGACTTTTGTCAAAAAAGAATGATTGTTTTTATGCTTAGGCTTTTTGGACAAAATTCATTTGCCTTTTTTGTGAACCATCAAAGTTAAACTTTTTTTATGTTTTGTTTCTTTGATATATTCCATATATATGTTCGAGTTTAAAATAAATTTAGATTTAAATAACATTAATTTTTAATTTGGGTCATGGACACTTTTGCCCCACATATATATTATTTTACGAATTGTAAATTAAACGGGTTTTATAATATAATGATTTTTTATTTTTAAAATTACCGATTTTGTATTTTAAAAATTGTTGTATTTAACTCAATTTGTTAAAGTATTTCATATTGTGGAGACATATTATCTATTTTAATTATTAATTATTTTCAAAGAAAACCGGGGATGGGATAGGATTCATGATATTTATCTCCCCGTATTTTTGGACAAAATTACGTTGTCGCCCTTTTTTGGACAAATTTACGCTATATATATATGCATAAAATTAATTAATTATATTTATATTTTTATTTTATTAAATTTGTAAAAAATATGTGTTTTATAATATAATGATTTTTATTTTTCAAAATTTCTTCTAATCAAATTTGTATTTGAAAAAATAAATGTAACTCAATTTGTAAATAATCCATTTTATTGTGGAAATCTTATAAAAAAGTGAAGAAATATACATTTAAAATATTAATTATATATTAAAACCAAACAAATTGAAAATAATATAGAAACAACTCGAATAAAAAAACACAATTTAATTTTTGATCCAATGCATGAAAACATAAAAAACATGGAAACAACCAAGAAACAATATAGAAACGTTGTTGTTTCGTTGTTGTTTCAACATGTTTCTTCTAATCAAAAACAATAAATAGAAAACACCATATCGAAAGCTTATAAAAAATAGATTAAAAATAAAGGCAAAATTGTATTTAAACATCGAATAAAAAAAAATTTTTGCAATGCATGAAATAAAAACATGGGATGACAAATGGGCGTAAAACAATATAAACCCACCATATGAGCAAAAAGAGAATAAATTGTATTTAAACATCCGCGTGGAAATAGACATGACAATGGGGGCGGGCCATCAAAACCCGCCGCTTGGGGCGGGTCCTCGGGGTCGGGTCTGGGGACAGTCCGGTAAGAATTTCAAAATCCACCCGGGTCCAGGGAGGGTAACGGGTCCAGTTGGACTCGCCCCGGTATATTTTCATTATCTTTTTTCTTTCCTTTTTTCACTTTTTTTTTTCTTTTTGAGGAAACTTTTTTCACTTTTACATTTGAATTAACTAGAGATATACATATACAGTGTAAAGAAAACTCCTCTCTCTCTCTCTCTCTCTCTCTCTCTCTCTCTCTCTCTCTCTCTCTCTCTCTCTCGCGCGCGCGCGCGCGCGTTGCGACAGTCATACCAACGCACTGAGCTTAAAGTAAATCTTTTGGATCTAAAAGTTTGTATAAAATAGTATGAACGGCCAGAATATTGAGGTAGAGCACTCCCTCTATATTTCTCATTTTCGCACCACAAGGCTAGCTACGTACTCTCTGCAACTTTGTTTTCCTCTGTCTATATTATATAATAGTATGAAAATTCCACTTTTCTTCAAATAAGACTTGTGCATGGAGAAAACCAAAGAGAACTTGGGTTTAGCTAAAGATGCATCATACACTTGAATCAAGTTGAGGTATCATTTTGTTGTACATTTTTCTGGTTTTTTTAGCAAAGCACTGAAATATTGCTTGGTGTAATGTTGAGGTATGGTGGACCTGTAAGAGATTTATAGTGTAGCGGGTCCAACGGGTTTGGACCCGCCGAGTCCGGGTCCAATGGCGGGACGGGTCCAGAAGGTTTTGAAGCGGGGGCGGAGCGGGTCTCGGGTCTCATTTTTTCTTAGAATTTATTAGTAGATTGTCAGTAGTTGTAATATTATGAAATGCATATTAATATAACATGAATGGTTTTGGCTGATAGTAAGAATATTGAGAGCTTGACTGAATTGATTTTTTTTATTTTTTTTGGGGTGATTGAATTTTAAATTCAATCATCTCCGAATGGGATACAAAAGGTTAGATTATTGGACATGGAATTTATAGAGCTCCGCTCCGTCTTAAATTATTAATTTTCTATGATGATATGTAAAGATTCCCCAAGACGGGATTATTAAAAGATTATGCTCCCAAACTTTGCACCCACAGACAAAGCAAAGTGACATAAAGTAAAGAGAGGTAATGAATTTTTTATTATTTTTTGAAACATTAACTTGCAAAATCTTCTCATGATACAAAAATTAAACTATTTCTGTACAAAATCATGTTTAAATAATACTTTATAAAGAGTGAAATTGATTTGGGAAAATCTCTACGCTTCTGAAAAGAGATTTTACAGTTAAATGAAATTGCCATCTAGCAAAAGGCCTTTAATAGAGTTCTGATCTAATCCAAATTCAACCCAAAAAAGACTATGAATAAGTTGAAAATCAATCTCATATATAATTTCAAATCATTAAAACAATTTAAAAGTGATTTTGTTATAAATAAGATGTATGGAAAAAAGTCTTCTCTATATTGAATACTTATCTTGTGAAACATATTTTTATTTCTTATTAAATTAAAATATTCTTTTCTCCGAAATGGTATATTACAATACTTCTTTTAATTATTAATCTACAACTAACTCATTTAATTCATTCTTAAATTTGTCAGTTTAGCTCTCAAAACAACCGATCCAAAATAATTTATGGCACATCAGCAAGAAATTCAACTGGCATCACAGTGCAGTGTACAGTGTACTACATGTAAATCTTACATATAAAGTTTGACAATTTTGTTTTAACTTTTACCGCTACAGACTACTTGCATTGACGTTGACAACACGCGCCATTCCAAGTCCACAGTCAAAATGCAGTGGGACCGTCAAACCAAAAGGGCAAACAAGTCATTCTACATATTTCCTCGGTGTCATGTCCGTAAATAACCCCATAAACACGGGCAATAATCCACAACAAAGCTCTTACACTTTTGGCGACAAATAATATTATATTAGCCAGAAGACGACGACGTATGTGAATGATCGGCCCCACACTCACACTCCCATAACATCTTTTTTCCCTCTCAATATAATATATATATATATATATATATCTTTTTCTTCTGTCCTTTTGCTTCTTCTTACATACTGTCCCTCCGCATACACAAACTCACTCACTGAAGCAACTAAAAAGAAAAAGAAAAACTTAGATCTGAGTCTATATCCCGCGAAACCCGATCCATCTACCACGATCCGGTAGCGCTTATCTTCAATGCAACTTGTTCTCTGATTTTTTGTTGATAAATTAAGAATGCTTGTGTAGTATCAAGTGTTTAGTGTCACTACGGTTGTTTGCTCTGAAAATTTCTCTGATTTTAATGGAAATGGTTTCATGAAGAGATCCAAGTGTTAGGAAGTGATTTTTGACAATTGTGTGTGGTGCTTCTGGATTTTTTGTACTTTTGTATGGATGGTGTTGTTTTATTTACTGGGGTTTATTTTTTTTAGTTTTTCTTGATAAATTTTGTTTTAGTCAAAATTTGTGTTGATCCTTAAAACAACTGACTGTGAGCCTCCTTTTTTGGTTTGTTGCGGTGTGTAGTGTAGTTCGAGGAATGTTGTTGAAACTCTAAAATCAGTGCATACAGTGAAAAAATGGATTTTTCTTGGAAATGAACATCAGTTTGGTTTTTGTTATTGGAATCCTTGACTGTTGGCCCAATGGTATTAAACATCAAGGATCTGAAATTGATGATGCGAGTTTTTATGAAATTTAACTTTCAATAATTAAGACGGTGAGGTGTACATGTTGGTGATGTTGCAATTCTTATAATTTGTTGAAACGAAAGTAAAAGATTAGTCCTGTTTGAGCGATCTAGCTGATGGGAGGCATCTGAGGCTTTCTGTATTTAATTCTCATTGCATTTTTGTTGCTAATTTCTGCTGTTTGAGTAGATGAGATTGAGTTTTGGCTGGTGACTGGTGAGACATTTATTTTGCCTTGTCACTTCTTATTGGAACATACCAGATAAAATGGCATGTCTGAAGTCCAATTTTGACTTATGCAAGGGTCTGATCATGATATGTATAAAAGCAATAAATGGTCGTTGAACATGGTCAGACTAAATTTTGATTTTTGCTCAGGTTTGCGGTACGCCATAGTAGAAATGGCAGCAGCAGAAGCTGAAAATCCTCTTATTGCACAGATTTCTTGTGGATCTTTACTGCAGCAGCTGCAGGCAATCCTCTATTGAACACCATGCTTTTCAATCTTTATGCTCTCTGTTTCAGTCATCCTTAAATTGTTTCATATACTGACAGACACAAATCCTTCTCTTATTGCAGCAAATTTGGGATGAAGTTGGTGAAACTGATGACGAACGGGACAAAATGCTTCTTCAGTTGGAGCAAGAGTGTTTGGATGTATACAGGAGAAAGGTTGATCTGGCTGTGAAATCTAGAGCACACCTTCTTCAGACATTGGCAGATGCTAGAGTTGAACTCACCAACCTCTTATCAGCTCTTGGAGAGAAGAGTTATGTTGGAGTTGTAAGCGATTAACATTCAATTATATGGAAACAGGCTATTATGTTTTGCAGAACTCTGGAAGTGATAATGTTGTGAGGAACAGTTTGCACTGAAATCACATTCGAGTAAATAAGTAATGCTTAAGATTATCTTAATTAGTAAATGTACCGTTTTCTCTTTGGTTTCTGTTACAGCCTGAGAAGACATCAGGAACAATCAAGGAACAGCTTGCAGCTATAGCTCCTGCACTGGAAAAACTTGGAAACAGAAGGATGAGAGGATAAAAGAGTTTTATGATGTTCAATCTCAAATACAGAAAATATGTGCAGAAATTGCTGGAAGTACTGGCCAGGTGGAGAGTCCAACAGTCAACGAGTCTGATTTATCCCTGAAGAAATTAGATGAATTTCATGCTCAGCTCCAAGACCTTCAGAAGGAAAAGGTGAGGACTTTAAATTACCATAGGCCAGTTGTTAGATGTTTTCAGGCTGTTCCTCTAGCAGTAAACTCTTCTTGGTTTGTTGTTCTTGATTTTCCAGAGTGATAGGTTGCACAAGGTTCTTGAATTTGTCAGCACAGTTCATGATCTTTGTGCAGTCCTTGGCATGGACTTCCTTTCAACTGTCACAGACGTGCATCCAAGCCTTAATGATTCTACCGTGTACAATCAAAAAGCATAAGCAATGACACACTATCCAGGTTGGCGAAGACTGTTTTAGCACTAAAGGAAGACAAGAAGCAGAGATTACGCAAGGTAGCGACATGCTGACATTAGCTGCAAAAAATTGTGACGGTGAAATTTATACAGCTGATCTTTTAACACTAGTTATAATTACTTGAAATGCACGTAACCACTGATTCTTGGAGGCTAGAAGCTCAACCTTTTCACCATCACATAATCTTATACTAATGGAAAATTAGGAAGTTGAATAAAAGTTCTAATTTCCATTATGTTGTATTAATTCTGATTCTAAGCCCCGCATTTCTTTTGATTAGTTGTGAGCAGATGTACCTTTTCCAAACTCTGGCAGTTGGTCTAACTTCCGTTTTATCTGTTAACTAACACCATTTAAGGAGTTTCTTGTCAATGACCATGAACTTGCATGCGGAAGTTGCTTTTGCATTACATTTTCTTTACTTGGCATTTGCATCATTCTGTGTTCCTTGGTTTCAGAAAGTTGATGGTGTTGTGAACTTTTGTTCTATGGCACCGTGATATCTTCTTCACCCTAACTGTATGGTAGCAAATTAGCTCAAACTTCTGATTCATGTCTTTCTACAGCTTCAAGAATTGGCAAATCAGCTAATTGACCTTTGGAATTTGATGGACACCCCCAAGAAGAACGCAGCCTATTTGACCATGTTACTTGTAATATTTCAGCTTCACTGGATGAAGTTACAATCCCTGGGGCTCTTGCTTTGGACCTTATTGAACAGGTACCTGGAGGTATTTACTTCTAAGATGTTGAATTTTCATAGACAGTACATTCATTCACCGATTAATTATTCCTGCTATTTTAAAGGCTGAAGTGGAAGTTGAGAGGCTTGACAAGCTAAAAGCAAGCAGAATGAAGGAAATTGCTTTTAAGAGGCAATCTGAGCTCGAAGAGATATTTGCTCATGCACACATAGAGATTGATACTGAGGCAGCTCGAGAAAAAATTCTGTCACTCATTGATTCAGGAAATGTTGAGCCGACAGAGTTGTTGGCTGACATGGATAATCAGATAGTAAAAGCAAAAGAGGAGGCTCTGAGCAGGAAGGATATATTGGATAAGGTTGAGAAATGGATGTCAGCTTGTGAAGAAGAAAGTTGGCTTGAAGACTACAATAGGGTAATTATTTTTACTCTCTCTTTCCTCTTCGATTCACTCATACAGTTGAGTTCAGTAAATCTTGCTTGCCTGAGAGAAGAAGAACTTGCAGTTTCCCCAAAATAAAGCAGAAACTCATTTTTATTGCCAACAATGTGATGAGTTATTTTTGATGATGTGATGGAAATGATGAGAATGAGAATGGAAGCAATTGGTGGAGTGATTGCAGTCGTTAAAGATAGGCTGTGTGAAAGAATCCAATAACTGATGGATTCCCCAATTGCTCCACCTCTGGAGTGTCCTTTATCTAATTTATTTATATTTTAGGCATCATCCAGTTAACGCTCCATGTGATGTGTAACCTCCTATGCTTTTGTATTACTTGGAACTTTCCAATAATTATTCTGCTCTCAGTAATTTGATGCACTTATTCTTTTCAGAGCATATTAGTAATTTTAATCAATTGTGTGAATTAGAGAATCAAATATCCAGTAACAGTCAATTTAGCCGCTTCAGTATTATATCAAAGAAGGGTTTGACATGGTGTTGGGGAATGAGATCAATACTAAGTTCTTGTTGCATCTGCACTCAACCTCGGCATGTTTTATTTATCTTGATGTAACTTAGCTCAACAATCTAAGCCAGGAGAATGATCTATGATTTGTGCAATCTCTAGCTTTCATCAATTGATTGAATCATTAATATTCTTATGACTAAGGAGCCCCACGAGAAACTATGAATCTTGAAAATCACATCTTCTTTCTCATTGTGACTTCTGTGTTTTCTGGAACTTGATTAATTTGGAATTAAATGATGAATTTCATTGGTGAAACAGGATGAAAACAGGTATAATGCTAGCAGAGGTGCACACTTGAATCTGAAGAGGGCAGAAAAGGCACGAGTCCTGGTCAATAAAATTCCAGGTATTTGTTGATGATATGAGAGATTGTTTGGCTATCACAACTTCAATTGCTTACAATCCTTTTGTTCCAATCGATTCTCGAGGTAGAGCACCTCTTTGTAGTGAACTCAGAACTAAAATTGTACCATCCTATTGAGGAAAGGGTATATAAATGTAGGTGGATGACATGTGCATCTGATTCTACAAGGAAACTAAAGTATAAGATCCTACCAAGGAAGGGACCGATCAATATTAATAGCTTCCTTTTTATAATTCCTTGCTTGTTATTGTTTCTGTTACGAACACCCAGCCACAAAGCATTTTAGGATTTTTTGGACAGAATCGTGGGTGGAATGTCAAGTAAGAATCTTTCATAATGGGAGAGCATCCCAATTGCCACTAGATTCTCTATTCTGCTCTGATGTTTAACAAATTAACCAATTGTTATCAACTCTTAGTTTTCTATTTCTCAGAGTATATTGGATATTCACGTGACCTTGTAAATAATATGTTATTTCCATATGGCATGATGAGCACTTCAGCAACAATCTACTATTTATAATAATGTATGAAAGATGAAAGTGGAATATCGAAGATTGTGATTTAGGATAGGAGGAATATTGATGTAATTGCAGTACAAGTAAAAATTGTTCTGAGGAGTTCACATAAGGCTAAATGAAATTTGGTCAATAAATGTGCAATATATGTTACCCGTTGATGTATTAGTAAATTATTATTAATAGGCTCTTAACCTTTTAGTTTATCTTGGCACATAGTTGGGATCATGTTGTTTCTGCTTGATTTTGTTAATCTACTTCTTGATGATTTTTTAACATGTTACTGTCGTGCAGCCCTAGTTGACAGCTTAGTTGCTAAAACTCGTGCTTGGGAGCAAGACCGCGGCATAACCTTTACTTACGACGGCGTTCCTTTACTTGCCATGCTTGATGAATACGCAATGCTCAGACAAGACAGAGAAGAGGAGAAGAGGAGGATGAGGGTAATAATGTCTAATTTCCTATTGTATGATCTTTCTTGCGGGACACCACCTAATTTCAGTCACATGAATATTATTTTTAGGGATAATTACAATAAACCCCCTGAGGTTTGGGCTAATTACAAAAAAATCCGAAGATGTTTCAAAATTACAAAACGCCCCCTCAAGTTTGCTTTTGCCTTAAATTTAAGGGGGTAATTGTAATATTTCTATAACTATCATGGGGTGTTTTGAAATGTATTTTATTTATGAATGTGGAAAATGTAAGACAAAGTCAATCTTAAGGGGTTTTTTGTAATTTTGAAAAACCTCTGGGTTTTTTTGTAATTAGCCCGAACCTGAGGGAGGTTTTGTAATTATCCCTTATTTTTATTATTCTTGTTCTTTACAGGATCAGAAAAAGTTCCACGAACAGTTGAGTAAAGAACAGGATTCCATGTTTGGTTCAACGCCAAGCCCAGCTAGACCGCTTAGCAGTACCAAAAAGGTGGTTGGTCCCCGAGCCAATGGAGCCAATGGAAGTTCTAGCCGGCGGCTCTCTCTTAATGTTCATCAAAATGGTTCGAGATCTATAAATAGAGACGGGAAGAGGACAGCAGCCCTGCTGCTCCCTGAACTATGTAGCCATATCGAAAGAGGATGCAGCATCCCACATTTCTGGGACTGACCCACTTCCGAGTACACCCTAATAAGAGTTTTGAGTGATAATCTGAGATTTTGTTGTTCCATATATCATTGTGATATCTGTTGTATTTTACTTACCGGAGTAGTGGTCAGTAGGAGGATATTTATTTGTTAAGTGATTTCAGCATTAGGTGTTTGTCTTTATTTATATTAAGGCTAACGAGAAGTTGTTTCAACTGAATTGCTCCTTGATAAATTAAATGTTGGATCAACCCCCTTCTGAAAAAATTAAGTTGTTTCATATTTTTAATGTCATGTGTAATAGTAGTATATCATAGGGCATCACTCTGCCCATGAACCTTATCAATTGAATTGCCATTGTGCGATTATTGGGAATTTAACATATGTTCGTAATTAAGTAGAAGGTTCAAAATTCGAGTTCTGTTGAAAATATGAAAACTAACCGAATCTTAGTGATAATTTTGCTTTCAATCTTGGGTTGTCATATAGTCACTTATTTGATTAATCTCAATGTTATTATTTTATGTATTAATGTAATCCATCTATATTAGTGATCATTAATATTGAGCTACATCATTCAACAAGAAATAAGAATAAGGGATAACACCTAAGGTTTGGGCTAATTACAAAAATAACTAGAGATGTTTCAAAATCACAAAAAAAAACCTCGAGGTTTAGGGGTGTTCATTTTTGAATGGATTGAAATTCGAATTAGGATTTTTGAATTTGAATCAATTTCGAATCAACTCGAATCTCGAATATGAATATTTGAATCGAATAACGAATAAGGTTTTTTTTTGAATTTTATTCGAAAATCCTAATTCGAGGTAAAATTCGACTAAATTCGAATTCTATTTCGATTCCAATTTGTGTTTCGATTCGTATTCGTTATTTCGATTCTTTCCCTCCTATGCTTCGGTCGAGCGGTTGACACATTCGTATTTCGATTCGTATTCATATTTCAAATCGAAATTTATACACTATATTACATATATTTATCTCCGGATCACAAAAATAATAAATTATATGATAACACACTATATCTCATTCTCTACACACACAAATACACACACGGTGGCGGAGCCACTTGTAAGTTTGGGGGTACAATTGTACCCCAATTTGGAAAAAAATTAAAAAAATTAGTTTAAAAATAATATTAATAATATTTTGTACCCCAATTTTTATATAAAATGATATTCTTAACAATTAAAATCTAAAAAAATCAAAATATCCTACATATTTTTTACACAATTTTCCACATTTCCTTCCCCTACAAACACTTTGTTCCCAAAAAAAAAGTTATAGAATCTAACTACGATTAGCCTAAAATTTATCACCCCCAAATACACACACACACACACACACACACATATATATATATATATATATATATATATATGAAAACGAAGGTTGTTGATTTTTAAATACTTGAACTATAGGCACTTTACCGATTTGATGCCTCATATTTGTAACTGGTCAATTTAGTACTCAAACTTCATGAATTTGATAAAATTGTACATATTTTAACTTGAAAGGACAAAAGACCTCAAAGAAAACTAAAATTTGTAAAGTAGTGGGGGCTTTCGTTGGGAGTTTTTTTGTTCGTTCCAGTTAAAACATATACCAATTTATCAAATCCATGAAGTCTAGATACTGAACATGACAATCGCAAATTTTTTTATCTTATCAAAAAAAGAAATAATCAAATAATTAATTGTAAAATCACTTTAAACAAAGTAAATATAGTCTAACGATTTTCGCTTTACTATTTAATCATATTAATTTGCTAAAATATGTATTAATTGGCTAACTAACATATTAAATCGTTAAAGTGTTACAATCATTAGTAGAAAGATAAACATATTTTTAGCCATATGTAATATCAAAGTATAAACTATTCTGTCAAACTAGTTACTCATTATTAGAAATAATCAAATCATTATTATTTATTCATTGATTAGTTGAAATATAAATATATTTTAGCCTTATGTAATATTAAATTATAAACTATTCTACTAGACTAGTTACTCATAATTAGAAATAATCAAATCATTTTTATGGCATTTACTTTGGCAAACCTAACCTAATTCGGTTGTGCGAACTCTAAAGTTAAAGCTCTCGCGCCGTCAATTTTTTTCAATCTTTTTCTTACGAGCCGCGTAATCGTTCCTCCATCATTGATTCACCATCACTTCTTCAATAATGAACCCACACATTTACGCAAGTGAGGGAAGTCTTGCACACTTGAGCTTGAAGGTGAAGGGTCTACCGCACAAAAGGGTTATGAAAGTTAAGGTTCTTCCGGAAGTGGAAAACGTAAGGACTACATTAAGAGGTCGAGTTGTTTGGAACCATTTCTGAGTTTGTAGATGGGGATAAGAAAAAATGTAAGTGCAATTATTGTGCTAAAGAGTAAATCTATCTGCTATGGCATGTGGTGGCACTTCCAATTTGTTGAATCATATAAGAGTTTGTCCCTCATATCCCGGTAATCAAAAAGATCAATTTGTATTGATATACCAAACCAATAGTACTGATGGAAAACCTGGAGTGGAGCCTAAAGTCGGTTTATTATCATGGAAATTTGATCAACAGACTAGAAAGGCAATAGCCGAAATGATAATAATAGCGAGCTTCCATTTAAGTTTGTTGAAAATGTTGGTTTTTAAACAATGTATGAGAGTGTGTCAGCCTTCATTTTTGCTTCCAAGTAGAAGTACGATAACAAGAAATCGCTATCAACTGTTTATTAATGAAAAGTCGAAAGTTAAGACTCAAATAAAAAAAATTATAACAGAATTTGTTTAATCACTGACACATGCACAACAGTGCAAAAAATTAATTACATGTGTCTCACTGCTCACTCTATTGATAGTGATTGGAAATTGTAGAAAAAATGTGCTAAATTTTTGTCTTGTGTCAAGTCAAAGGGGTCAAGACATTGGGAAGGCTATTGAAATGTGCTTGGTTGATTGGAGTTTACAAAATATTTTCACGATTACTGTTGATAATGCAAGTTCAAATGAAGTGGCAATTGAATATTTAAGAAGAAATTTTGTGAATTGGGGACAAAAGTGTGTGTTACAAGTTAAATGGACACATATTAGGTGTGTTGCTCACATTTTGAATTTAATTTTTCAAGATGGGCTTAAGGATCTTGGGGGGTCAGTTGAAAGTGTTAGAGCAGCAATTCGACATGTAAGACAATCATCATCTAGGATTAAAAGGTTCATGGGGTTTTCCGATATAGAAAAACGTGATTGTAGTAAATCATTGTGCTTAGATGTTCCCACTCGATGGAATTCTACCTATTTGATGTTGAGCGTGGCATAGAAGTATGAAAGGGCATTTGATAGGTTAAATATGGAGGATTCATGTTTGAGGATGATCTTGAAAATCATGGCTCTAAACCACAGGGTTCCAACTTATTGGGATTGGGGGAATGTTAGAGTATTAGTTATTTTCCTTCGACATTTTTATCGACTTACTTTGAAAGTTTAGACACGAAGTATATGTATGATCGAGAAAAGGGGAGAGATTGTCCGAAAAAAAAAGTAAAAAGTGCAATTTATGAGTTATTTAATGAGTATAAAATACTTTATAGCATTTTTCATCTATTTGTATATAACATTTTTCATCTCGCCTTTGAATATCCATGCTTATACTGAGGATACCATCTACCATGGTGTACCGCGCCCTGGTTCATAGAGTTCGGGCGTGCCTTGTTTTTCTGGCCGATTCCGTGTTAGGTATTGAATGATCGGGGTCATCCATGTTACGGATCCTTCGTTGACATTTATTTTCTTGATATTAAGCGATGGGACGATTAAATGAGTAACCGTTACTTCTTTGATCAGTCGGCCCCGAGCTAGATGCCAATCGGGCGGGCGTCTGCTGTACATTCTCACTCATAGGGATGTGTATTATTTCGCCTTAAACTATGAGATTCTGTTTTTCGCGAGCTCCAAATATTGGGCTATTTTGGCCCCACAACCCGTAGTTCCCATTAATTTGATTTACTACCAATTGGGAGTCATTTGTGACGAGTAATTTTTCAGCCCATGGAGGCCGCCATCTCCAATCCCGCTAGTAATGATTCATATTCCGCCTCATTATATGTTGCGGGGAAGTTGAATCGGATGGTGGCGAAGCATTTGTTCCCGAGTTAATTATGACAATCCCGCTCGCTTCGATGCAGTGGTGGAGGAGCGTCGACAAACAATTTCCATTCTTCTTTCTTTGAGTTCCACTCGGATCGGTGGAGGAGATTTGCGATGAAATACGCTGCCGAGGCCCCTTAATGGATGTCCTTGGTTCGTATGAGATCTCAAATTGTCCGAGCTCGATGGCCCACTTGATCATCCGACACGAAGTGTCGGTCGATGCGGGATCTATTTTAATGGGTGTTGATTAATACGATGATATTATGCTCGGGAAATATGGCCTCAATTTGCGTGAGGAGATGACCAATGCGTATGTAAGTTTCTCCATTGGGGGTATCTTAGTTCGGTGTCATGTAAGGCCTCACCGATGTAATAAATGGGTGTTGAATTGAGCCATGTTGGGAAATTTATTGTTTAGATTTTGATGAATACCATGTAAAACTTAGAATAGGAAGTTGGCACCCCAATTTTGTTGTAAATCGTATTGTAATAAATAGAAATTTGGTCAAGGTGAGTTAAGTCACTATGCCCAAACATGCAAGAAGACAATGGAGACTAGAAGGAAGACTCGCAAGACAACCGAGTATGGCAAAGAAGAGAGGACGAGAACTGATGAAGGAGCAACTAAGATGCGGTGAGAGGAGTATCGGTCAAGTCAACTCAAGATAAGCGAAGTCTCAAGTTGGAGTGAAGAGTCATCCAATGATTGGAAGTCGACTCTAAGTCACCTGGGGAAAGCAAGGAAATGCGGTCAAGTCGAGATAATCAAAAAGATCGGTTACATTAAATCAAGAGAATTACTTAAACAAGTAATATCTCCATGCTACCTTTCTCAAGTGCTCGACCCCGAAGCATGCAAAAGGAATAAACAATGGGAAGCACTACACCGTGTCGAACTCGAAAAAGTCAAGAACAATTCATACGAGGAAATGGCAATTCCAAGAAGCGCAACAAGACAAGCCAACGACCGCGGTGACTTTCAAAAATAAGCTATCTCTTCAACGGGGATTTTTGAAAGATCACTATAAAAGGCCGAGGAATAACTCGAGAGAGCGAGTTACGAACCACAAACATTCAAGCAATTATTAGAATTGTAACCTAAAATATTCTCAAGTTATTAAACGCTCAATCCTCAAGCCTACACTACGAAGAACATCATTCCAACACTCACCTGTGAAGGAAAGATAACTTCAATCGAGTTGAAGAGGAAATTATTGAAGAATCAAGGGTCTACATTCCACGAAGGATTGTAGGAAGGTTCAAGTCGAACCAAGTCTTGAGCTTTTGGAGGGCTTCGTGATCAAATCCAAAGAGCTTGAGCAAGTGGGTAGTAGTAGCAAGGCGGCCCCTGTGAAGAAGCCGAGTCGCACGAGAAGCCGGTGAGTGATCAAGGCGTCTCAGGCCGAGTTCCAAAGGATTAAGTCATTTGTGTGATCAAGACTTGTATCGGACTGCTACCACTTTGTATCTTGATCAATACCTAGTGGATTCCTCCGGGAGTTGGAGAAGAGAGGAGTAGAAGAATTACCCCATCTTGAACCTCTATAAAAACTTATCGTGTCATTTACATTTCAAAGACTTAAATTCTGCATCATATTTGTTTAATTCTGCTTTGACATATTTGCTATCTATTAGATAATTTCTAAGTACTAAATCAAGCTTTAAATCTCTACTAAACCAAACTTGTGGTGTTAAGTCTTCCAGTGAAAACAAATCACGAGTTGAGCTAATTCGGTCTTAACAAGTGAGTTATTCTATCAACGGCTCGGTCAGAAATCATTTGAGTGACTAACTCTTGATTAACTAAATCGTTGTCCACCTAGACACAACGTGTAATATCAACTCGAACTTTTAAAAGGACTAAATCAAAAATTTGGTAAGGTTTATTCAACCCCCTTCTAAACCTTACACACACCCCCTTGGGACCTACAAGTGGTATCGTGAGCGGTTGGTTCATTGAGCCTTCCCAGTTCTTGAACTAGATCTCCAAACTTTTCAAAGTCGCTTTAGTACTTAAATTTTCAAAACTCTTTTTATCATTAAAATTTATTATCATGGAAGCAAATTTGACACGCATCCCTATGTTCACAATTGAAGAATTTGATGATTGGAAAATTCGTATGCGAGGCTCATCTATCAAAGACATTACATGATGAGATGTGGATAGTGATAGAGGATGGGCGGCTGCAAATCTTAAAGGTGAACACACGGTTGTAAGAAGAGCTGCGGTGAAGGTGACGAGGATGTTGCCCTAGACCACTATGGTTGAAAAACCAAGAAGCTGGATGGACAAATGATGATGAGAAAAAGATACAACCTGGACAATGTAGCAATGACATCCTTTACAAAACCTTGGACAAAGCCATGTTCAATAAAGTCAAATCATGCAAAACGGCTAAAGAAATGGGACAAAGCGACATTGATTTGTGAAGGCTCGAGCAAATCAAGGAAAATAAATTATCGATAGTTTGTACAAAAATTTGAGAATTTCAAAATGATCGCAGGAGAAAACCTGGATCAACCGGATGCTCGGTTCACGAAATAACCAACGAGCTATCTCGCACTTGGAAAGGAATATACACGAAGGAAATGTGTATGAAGATCCTAAAAAGTCTCCCGGTGAATGGGAAATGAAGGTCATGGCACTAAGACATTCCATGGACCTATCGAAGACCTCCAACCATGAACTATTCTCGAGATCTCAAAGCCTACGAATTTGAGCCGAGAAGAAAAGATCGAGGAAGAGCAGACCCAAACCCAAACAAGTTGCTCTAATTGTTAAGGATGGAAAAGAGAGCGAGGTCAAAAAGTCATTGATCCGAAGAAATAGCCCCGATGGTTAAAAGGTTCAACAAGTTCTTCAATAAAAACTACAAGAAAGGCAAGGGCGAATCTTCCGAGGAAGACACTCGGCTCCCTCCAAGTCAAGGGAAGATAGGCCAACCAAGAGAACAGATCATCAAAAAGTGAATATCAAAGGGCCGACAATCCAAGAATGGAAAGAGCGATCAAAAGGTTGAATATCTATCTTTGAACCGTAGGCAACCAAGTCACTATGCCATTGATTGCCCATATCCTGTAGTCAACAAATATAGGAATGAAGAAAAAGAAAGGTCTTTAGAGAAAGAAGACAAGAAAAGAAAAAGGCAATGTTGGCTGCGAGAGAATCTTGAGTCAAAAGACATACCGAGTCGAGAGTAGTGAAGCCGACTACTCAAGTGACTCAAGAAGAAGCCCCGATCCGTTTGATGGCCAAGGAACAAGATCAACCCGACCAAGAAGATGAGGTGCACTCCAACTCATCAAACTCGATTCTAGTGATAGTGATCGTGACACACACACTTCATCACCCACCGATCTTTATGATTCATTAGGCAAAATGATGAAAGATTTTGAACACATTAAATCCTCACACACACTACTAAATGAGGAAAACAGACCTACTCAAGAGCCAAAACTCACGGTGACTAAGGAGCCGAGTACTCTAAGTCAAATAGCCGATGAGAATGAAAGTTTAAAAATTTGAAAATGCCAAGCTAATAGCGTAAATAGCCGCCATAGAAAAGAGGGAGAATGACCTCAAAAATGTGATTGCCTCATTCACTAAGGCATCTAAATCATTGGATGATCTTATTATGAGTCAAAGAGAATGTGGAGACAAGACAGGGCTTAGGATTTAATTCCTCCGTGCTATGTCAAACTCGAAAGTAATTTTGGAAAAAGGATCTTCAAGCAATGAAGGGTCTAAAAAATCCAAAACTCCAAAGGGTGCACACACATTCACTCCAAAGCACAATTACAAGCAAACTAGCCTTGGTTATAAAGGAAAAGGAAACCAAACCAGATTGATTGCGCTGAAAGAAACAAATTGAGAAGAGATTCAATCGAGTTCCTCAAAGCAAACTCCAAATAGAAAATACTCAGAAAGAAGAAACAGAGCTACCAAAACCCCTTAAAATCTATAAAAGAAATACATATGATGGGAATGGTAGAAAATATCCAAGCCAAGCCGATTGGAATAATGTGAACTATCAAAGATAGACTTATGGAATATAAGCCCAAATGGCAAAGGCCAGAACTCGAGAAAAGGCCATTCCAAAAGTATAAGAGCTTTCATCAAAGACACATATGCACTTAGGCACTACACTCAGAGACACCACAATTACCCAAAGAAGGCGATTGCTAAAAACACATACACAGTATACTGGACAAAAGAGACAATTTGTATGAACCTAAAATCCCAAGCAATTTGCCAAGATTAATTATGATTATGGCACGATAGATGGCAACCCCTTAGTGAGTCAAATCATTTGGCTATAAGTTGGTTGGATCATCTTACAATTTAACCCCTCAGACCGCACAAGTATGGGTACCTAAAACTTAATTTCCTTGATTGCGGGTTCAAGGAGCAGTGAGTGCCAAGGAACCTGGTACATGGATAGTGGTCATTCGGACATATGACAGGAAACAAGAAAAATCTGTCAAAATTCAAGGAAGTTAAAGGAGCAAAAGTCATATTTGGAGGAAATGAAGCTCCAGGTGAAATAAGAGGCATTGGATCCATCAAGAGGAACAATTAGAAATCACAGATGTTGCATATGTTGAAGGACTCAACTTCAACTTGCTAAGCATCGATCAACTCTGTGACAAGGGCTATAATGTTGGATTTAACATGGGTATATGCCAAATCAAGGATCTTCAATCGAATGAAGTTGTGTTGCAAGGATGCGGACAAAAGAACATGTATGTAGTAGATTGGTCAACCGCTACACCCAACACTGTCTATTAGCAAAAGCATTTGAATCAAGTTGGTTGTGGCACAAAAGCCGAGTCACCTAAATTTCAAGGCGATTAACAAGCTTGAAGTAATCTTGTGGAAGGACTTCCGGACTCGGTATACAAGAAGGAGAGTATATGTGATGCATGTCGAAAGGAAAACAAATCAAATCATCATTCAAAAGAAAAGACATGTCCATCTTCAACAAGAATATTACATCTGCTACATATGGATCTATTTGGCCCAGTGGAACTGCTAGCATAAGTGGGAAGAAATATACCTTGGTGGTAGTAGATGACTACTCAAGATATACATGGACTATATTCATGTGTAAAAAGAAAGAAACTCTCTGAAAAGCGCTGATTGATGAAGAAAATTCAAAATGAAAAGAGCAAACCATTATCAAAATAAGATCGAGAGGAGGAACCGAGTTTGTCAATGGGATAATAACTCGATATTGTATTCAAAATGGCATTGGTCATGAATTATCTGCAGCAAGGACTCCACGTGAGAATGGAGTTGCGAGAAAGAAGGAATAGAACTCTCAAAGAAGCGGCAAAGGACCATGTTAGCGCAGGATTACCAAAAAGATTTTGAAATTTGAAGCAATCAACACAAACTTGCTACACTCAAAACAGATGTATGATAAACAGACGGTGACAAAGACTCCCTATGAGATTTGGGTGGAAGAAAACCAAATGTTGCATATTTTAGAATATTTGGATGTAAATGCTTCATCCATAACAATGGCAAAGACAATCTAAAGGCTTTCGATGCTAAAGGCGATGAAGGTATCTTCTTGGGATACTCGGATGAAAGCAAAGCCTACGAGTACTCAACAAAAGGACTATGGTTGCGAGAGGAATCCATTCATGTGGTATTTGATGAGCCAAATGTAAATGGAGAAGATATTGAAGAGTCAAATCGATAATTTGAACCATCCAACCATACAAAAGAGTCCCTATCTTTGAAGTCAAGTGGAATTATAAACTCGGATGAAGATGAGATAGCCGAGTCTCATAAAATCTTTGGAAAATTTGCAGCTAAGTGATTACGAGAGAGGCGATCAAAGCAACACAAACAAGCTGCTAGACAATCAATCCAACTAACTTACTTCAACCTGATGTAAGATGGTGAAAGACCATCCACGTAACTTGTCATTGGAGATATAAGAGAAGGTGTCAAAACAAGATCGAGAACTCAACAAGAAGCTATGTTCACATGCTTTATCTCGCAAATAGAGCCCAAAGATGTGTTACAAGCATTGGATGACACACATTGGATTCAAGCTATGCAAGAAGAGTGAATCGAGTTTGAAAGAAATAAAGTATGGGAATTAGTTCAAAGACCCACCCATCAAAACGTTATTGGTACTAAATGGGTGTTCAAACAAGATGAACGAGGAAGGTTACGTGGTAAGAAACAAAGCAAGACTAGTAGCCAAAGGATATTGCCAAGAAGAAGGAATAGATTTTGATGAAACATTTGCTCTGTAGCAAGATTGGAAGCAATAAGGATGTTTCTTGCCTATGCAGACTCACAAGAATTTCATTGTATATCAAATGGATGTAAAAAGTGCATTCCTAAATGGTTTATTGGAAGAAGAAGTGTATGTTGAACAACCTCCAGGATTTTGAGCGGAAGACTCTTGGAGATAAGGTATACAAACTCAAGAAAGCTCTGTATGGATTGAAACAGCACCTAGAGCATGGTATGATACTTTGTCACAATTCCTAACAGAGAATGGATTCACAAAAGGAAAAGTCGATAGAACACTTTTTTTAATCCAAGACAAGAAGAGCATCTTTGCTTGTTCAAATATATGTGGATGACATCATTTTTGGATCCACAAACAAAGAGCTATGTGAAAAATTTTCAAACCTCATGCAAAGCAAATTTGAAATGAGCATGATGGGAGAGTCGACATTCTTCCTTGACTCCAAGTGAAACAATCAAGGATGGAACCTTCATAAGTCAAACAAAATACACGAGAGATTTAATGAAGAAATTTGGTATGGAGGAGAAGTCTTCGTGAAAATACCAATGAATACATCGATCCAAAATGGAGATGGATGCAGATGGCAAGCTCAGAGATCAAACAAGATATAGAGCACTTATTGGATCATTGCTCTATCTCTGCAGAAGCAGCCGAGACATCACCTTTCTTTGTAGGTGTATGTGCAAGATTTCAATCTGCTCCAAAAGAGAGTCATATGACAAAAGGCTAAGAGAATCTTGAGATACTTGAAAGGAAGCCAAGAAGTTGGCTTATGGTATCCAAAGGAAGGTGGATTCAAGCTAATTGGCTATTCAGACTGACTATCTTTGCCGGATGCGAGTTGATGACAGAAAAGCACCTCGGCACATGTCAAATGCTTGAAACAGTGATTTCCCTGGTTTAGCAAGAAGCAAAATTCAATAGCCACCTCTACGGTGAAGCGAGAATACATAGGGGCGGCATTCTTTGTGCCCAAATCCTATGGATGAGGCAAAGGTGAGAGACTATGAAGTTGAAGAAAAGGAAATTCCAATCATGTGTGATAACACAAGTGCAATTGCAATCACTCGTAATCCCGTGTTGCACTCAAGAACAAAGCATATCGATGTTAGATATCACTTCATAAGAGATCATGTTGAAAAGAAGGACATCATATTGGAATATATCTCAATCGATAAACAGTTATCGACATATTCACAAAACCATTATGTGAGTCAAGATTTGAAGAACTCAAGCATGAGTTAGGGTTAATTGGTGAGCTAACACTCGGAAGACTCAAAGAAAAGAAATGAAATACAAAAAGAGAAAAAGGATCAATTCTCAAAATCGCCTAAATGAATCACCATGTCGGAAAGACAACTATACCGAATTAGTTGACAAATTTGAGTCACTTACTAAAAAAACTGACGAGAAGAGTTAAATCGGCTAAGGGATGTTCGAGTCATTTATGAGCAAAGTGACAAAAACGCAATCGTTTTTACTAAGCGGGAATGTTTTTAAGAATGACGTCAAAGATAATGATGATGTGTACAGACAAAAAGCTGCATACCAAGCTTATGATTGGATATAAATTTGCCGCATTAAATTCGAGACATTAAATGCTAATCGGCGTGCAAAATCTAAGTGTTGATTTCGATCACATTTCAAAAACCACCCGCACGTCCTTTCGAAAAACCATACTTACCCCATTTTCGTCTCTGTTTTCTCTCACATATCACCAAAACGGTTCATTTCTATCTTAGAAGCAAAGGCAAAACTCTCTCAAAACCCCTCTCGATTCAAATCAAATTTCTAAGTTTCTTTTAGGTGAAATCGAAAAATGGCGTCAACCTATGATTTTGTCAAGCTAGGAAAACAAATCCACACACGGGGTCGATAGTAGATTTCGAGGGCATGGTCAAACAAGGGTCCGATGACGCCTCATAAAGAAAATCGTTGAAAAGCTCGAAAGGTCCGGGCTAAAATCATTTCGACGTTGGAGTTCTCAATGACCTATGTGGAAGAGGTCGCACAATTCTACGTGAACGCCGAGATTCACGATGAAGGGATAAAATCATCTGTTCATGGAAAGAAGTTCACCATCTCTCGCAAGGATTTGGTGAACACCGCTTGCTCACTACCGACGGAAGGAGCATCGAAAATCAACGGCCGATGTAAACCTGGCCGCCGCTTGGAAGGAAGTAGCAAGCCCGACTATCCGATAAAATAGTTTACACAGAAACAAGAGGTTCTTTGAAGGAGGATTACCACAAACTGTTGGACATAGTTGCTAAATGCATAGACATCAAATTTGGCAACTTTGACCAACTATCAAAGCAAAGTTGATCGTAATGGCCGCGATCATTGAAGAAAGGAAAATAAATCTGGCCTGAGTTTGTCTACAACAGACTATGCCGAATGTAGGAACAAATCCTTCAAGGAAGATGGTGCATTTGGAGGATCCCTAGGATATGGCCAGTGATTGGCCGGTGATGGAGGTGAAAGGAGTCCTCTTAGACATGGAAAGGCGTTCCATGTAAACAAGAGGATGTTGAGATCAAACCTCTGCAGGCGCATGAGAAGAGAGCCTACGCCAAGAGAGATGACACGAGTGAGGGGAATCGGTGACTCAAGATACTGTTTTTTTCCTCCACCAAAGAAGAAAGTTGCCTACGTTTGCTAAGAAGATCACGCTTCTCTCGCGCAAAGAAAGTCAAACAACTCGCTCCCGCCCCTGCGGAGTCACCGCCTCCGCAGCCGTGTCTCCTTACTAGCGGCGGGTCGAGAAGGACTCTCAACTACCTTCTCCGATCGTCAAAAGAGGAGAATCGAAAAGCCAAGACGGCTGCTCCTCGAGAATAAAACACTAGCACCGACCCCCGCCGCCAAGACTCGGAAGAAACTCTCTCGAACAGGAAGTCCCTCCGTACGAACTAAGAGACGACGAAGAATCATCAAGTGATCCGAGATTGAGAAACCTTGAGTCACCACTCACCGAGCAAATACGTAAAAGCTGAAGAAGTAGAGTCCCCGGATATAATTGATGAAACAATGACTAAAGTCTGTCAAGGCGATCGAGAGGCAAATCAAGACACATCATCGTAGTTCGCGCTTGGTGAGACACAAGAAAGAAGGCGATAGAGATGATAGTGACGTGATGATCCTATCCCCACCTTACCCGGACATCCAAAATCGTCTGCGAGAGTGGAGGAAGTGGAAATTGAGTCGATCCAGGGAATAGTTCAGTGGCTTCGAGTTTATCGAAGAAGAAGAGGAATCGGCTGAACTTCCTCGACTGACCTCTGTGATCCCATTTGGATGAAGAAAGCGCAAAGATATCCTGCGCAGATCTTCAAGGATAAGGAGAAGGAGAGATCGGCGAGAGGAAGCGAGGCACGAGAGAAGGCCAAAGATCATCCGCCCTCTCACCGGCACCACAGAACATACACATTCTCACTTCGATATTCTATCGAAAGTGATGAGGATCTCGGACCTGCCGCTGCCGCGAGAAGAGTTGCAAATGCAGCGAAACAATGCATGAATCCGAATTCTTCATGAGAAGAGCATGATGGAGGGACCGGGAGAGTCCTCCAAAACACAGTTGAAATTGATCCAATGGGAGTAGTGCGCAAATCGCCACCGTTGTTGCCGCCACCACCACCCTGACTCACTCGGAAGAATGAATTAAGGAAACGACGATGAAATCGGGTTAGTGGGGACCCCGGTTGAGCCAACCCTAATGAAGGTGTCTTACCACCGCCCCAAACTGAACACTCAAGAGAAACAAGGAGTTTGGAGACGAGTGACCCCATTCAAGTCACTCGGTGTGCGCCCGAGGGGGAAACTCCTCCACTGCAGCAAGGTCGGAGGATCTTCAGATGACTCCACCACGAATCTAGGAGGCGAAGTGGAGAAAGTACAAACACAAAATGAACAGCAAGTTTCCATCAACGAAGCTCAGACGAGTTGAGATGTCTCACTGAGGTGCCAATCGCCTACGAAGGCTAATGACGCCGCTGATGCAACGAGGAGCCTGAGGAAGGAATGACCACGGGAGTTAACACTGGCGATGAAAGTGCAATCCATGGGGTTGAGACTCAATGGATGCCACCACGAGAAGACTCCTAAGACAGTGACATCGTCGAAAGGGAGGTCAAAGCCTCATTGCAGTTGAGAGGCAGGAGGTAATGAAGGCCAACGGGAGGTTGAGACTTAAAAGGGTAAAGAAGTCAAGTAGAGAACATCTCTCCTGCTATCATTGATCCATCGAAAAAGGAGATAAGTGCGCTTCATGATTCCCAGGATAATCTCGATGTAACCTTTCTCGGGATCGAATGTGACGAAGAAGGCCGAGTCATCCCCGTGATAGATCCAAAAGGCTCGGTGAGGATGTTCCCAAAGACGAGCAAGTCGATCTCAAGACTACTCATCAAACTTTCAATTTTGATGGTGAGCCACCAATGGAAATCTCATCATCGTCCGATGACGCTCGATAAGGCCGAGGACCCGTCTACTCAATTGGAAAAACCAGTGAGACCAACGAAGTTGTTGAGACACTGTTGAGGCTCTCAAAAGTCGGGTCCACTTCACAAAGGACCTCGCTGAAATAGAGTCCACCGCAGGCTCCCAAAGCTGCAGCAGTTCGACTCAAAAGGAACTTCACGCGCACCTCTCATCATTGAACAAATCCCGATTGGCCATGATGATTCCTTTGTAGAATCATTTCCTTTCTCTCTAGAGGTACCCGACCTCCCCGACGAGTCGAAGAACGATCTCGTAGCGTTTCCACAGATCGATCCTGTTCTTCCATCCGACACCATTGTTCCGGTGACTATGACTTTGACGCGCATGGCCGTCACCGTACTTGGAAGAAACAACTGAAGTTTGGGAGGTGTTCAAAGCATTATTTGCTGAAATTGAACGGATGGAGAGGCACCAGGCCTCTATGGACATGAGATCGGATAACAGAGATGCCAACTCATCACGACTTGAGAGGCATAACGATTACAATCGGGAATGGTGGCAACAAAAAGAAACAATGCGTGTGGAACAAGCTAGATATTTGAACATTGTTCAATAAGTCTTGGTATGGAGAGCCGAGAATCGATGCAAAAACGAAATTGAGAGAACACATCGAGCACATGCATGAAGCTCACACACGCGAGATAAAGGCTAGCTGCGTGAGCAAAAATAATAGTGATCTCCAGCGTATGGAAGAAAACATGGATAGAAAATTCAGCCTTCTCATGGCTGAGATGAAGTTAATTTAGCAGTCCAACGCTACTCGCTCTCGAATTTCGTGGTCGCATACACCGCAGCGAGACTCGAGAGTAACTCGACTATCGCCAGGCTCGACTTCGCTTGCCAATATGTTTCGGGGGTTCCTCTCTCCTTTGATGATGCCAAAAAGGGGAAGAGGAATACCTAAAAGCGCTGAAGAGTTCGATGTTGAGAAAAAAGGAGCAGCTGTAAAGGGAAAGACAGCTGAGGAAGTGTCAAAACAAAAGAAAGGAAAGTCTGTTGAGGGGGAAGGATCAAAAGATGTGACCTTGATGATTGCACAAACCCCAACAAGGTCTTGTCACGGTGATATTATCAATGAGAAACTCCCATTGACTCTGCCACTCCAACACTGCTATATCTATGGTCAAAAAGAGAAAGACAATTGAAGCAGGGATGGAGGAAGTGGAAGGAAGAATGGATGCCCGAGTTATGAATATCTTGAAACAACATGGAGGCATTCCAGTAGACAGAGACACTTATGCCATCTCAGATGCCGGAAATGAGCCAAGATCGTTGATGAATTTAAAACGCCGCATCTCGAAGGATACTTTGCAAACATGTCTATGGCTCGAAGCTTGGGACTTGTATCTGGGAAAAGGGTCTCACGTTATGTGAAGAAGAAGCGACAGCGATGACTACCTACGGCATCCTCATTTGGTCACTCCGCCGGTCACTCATTTGGAAAGAAAAGAAGACCCGTCTGACAATACACGCCCGGAGGAAGAAGCGTGGTGGAGGAAGAGGTTTCAGACCTAGCCTCGCCCAAAAACATTGAGTACATAGATCCAGGCAAGAAAAGAGGGATCTCACCGGGTGGTCTTGACCAAGTAGCCAACGCAAGTGGCTAAAAACAATGCCGAGTATGCGAAAAGAATAGAAGAAGAAAATAAGAGACAAACTCAGCTATGGGGAGGAAAGACAAGAGACATTAAGAAGAGATGAAGTCGCTTGAGAAAGCATATGAAAAGAAGAAGAAAAGTAAATTTGGAGATGAGAAAAAGAGAAGAAGACCGTAAGATGACAGAATCGAGGAAGATGAAAGAAGGAGGCAACAAGGAGATAAAGTGTTGTCTTTGTCCACACCCTTCATGTATTTTACTATGTAAATACATACTATGTAAGTCTTACGCAATAAAGTCTGTAAATTCTTTATTTTTTTGTATAGATAAATGTTTGCTCGATACACCTTGTAAAATGATTGTGTAAAAGAACAAGAATGTTATGATCAATAAAAGGATTAATTCTACGCATACATTCTATGTGAATGCACTATCTCGTATGTATCTTTGCTATTTACATTTTGAATGTTTTAAGTTTTGGCATCATCAAAAAGGGGAAATTGTTGGGAAATTTATTGTTTAGATTTTGATGAATGCCATGTAAAACTTAGAATAGAAAGTTGGCACCCCAATTTTGTTGTAAAGCGCATTGTAATAAATAGGGTTGGTCAAGCCGAGTTAAGTCACTATGCCCAAACATGCAAGAAGACAATCGGAGACTAGAAAGAAGACTCATTGCCGCAAGACAATTTGAGTATGGCAAAGAAGAGAAGACGAGAACTCGATCAAGGAGCGGTAAGATGCGGTGAGAGGAGTATCGGTCAAGTCAACTCAAGATAAGCCAAGTCTCAAGTTGGAGTGATGAAGAGTCATCCAATGATTGGAAGTCGACTCTAAGTCACCTGGGGAAAGCAAGGAAATGCGTCAAGTCGAGATAATCAAAAAGATCATTTGCACAGAAATCAAGAGAATTACTTAAACAAGTAATATCTCCATGCTACCTTTCTCGAAGTGCTCGGTCGAAGCGTGCAAAAGGAATAAACCAATGGGAAGCACTACACCGTGTCGGAACTCGAAAAGTCAAGAACAATTCATACGAGGAAATGGCAATTCCAAGAAGCGCAACAAGACAAGCCAACGACCACGGTGACTTTCAAAAATAAGCCTATCTCTTCAACGGGCGATTTTTGAAAGATCACTATAAAAGGGCCGAGGAATAATTCGAGAGCAGGTTACGAACCACAAACATTCAAGCAATTATTAGAATTGTAACCTAAAATATTCTCAAGTTATTAAACGCTCAATCCTCAAGCCTACACTACGAAGAACATCAATCCAACACTCACCGTGAAAGAAAGATAACTTCAATCAGTTGAAGAGGAAATTATCAAGAATCAAGGGGTCTACATTCCACGAAGGATTGTAGGAAGGTTCAAGGTCGAACCAAGTCTTGAGCTTTTGGAGGGCTTCGTGATCAAATCCAAAGAGCTTGAGCAAGTGGGTGTAGTAGCAAAGGCAGCATTTGCCTGTGAAGAAGCTTCGAGTTATACGAGAAGGTGAGTGATCAAGGCGCGTCCAAACCGAGTCCCAAAGGATTAAGTCATTTGTGTGATCAAGACTTGTATCCTGGATCGCTACCACTTTGTAACGATCAATACCTAGTGGATTCCTCCGGGAGTTGGAGAAGAGAGGAGTAGAAGAATTACCCCATCTTGAACCTCTATAAAAACTTATCGTGTCATTTACATTTCAAGACTTAAATTCTTGCATCATATTTGTTTAATTCTCTACGACATATTTGCTATCCATTAGATAATTTCTAAGTACTAAATCAAGCTTTAAATCTCTACTAAACCAAACTTTAGGGTGTTAAGTCTTCCAATGAAAACAAATCACGAGTTGAGCTAATTCGGTCTTAACGGTGAGTTATTCTATCAACGGACTCGAGTCTGTTGAGTGACTAACTCTACGGATTAACTAAATTGGTGTCCACCTAGGACACGGTGTGTAATATCAACTTTGAACTTTTAAAAGGACTAAATCGAAAATTTGGTAAGGTTTATTCAACCCCCTTCTAAACCTTACACTCACACCCTTGGGACCTACAAGCCATCTAGTCGGAGGATTACCGAGGCGATGGCATATTCGGATACAATGAGATAAAGGTACATGTTTTCTCCTCGGGTTGGCTTTTTGTAGAACAGGACGGTTGTCAAATGTTGTTTGAGTGCGTCGAATCTTTTGTGCTTGGTACATCCATTTGAAGTCTTTGTTCTTCTTGATTACTTTGAAGAAAGGTATACATTTGTCGGTTGACCTCGAGACAAATCGCTGCTCCAAAGCGACTAGGCATCCCGTCAAGATTTGTACCTTTTTCACTGAGTTAGGTGGATCTAGATTGATTATGGCTTTGATTTTATCCGGATTGGCCTCGATCCCCTTTGGTGACCATATATTCCAAATATTTGCCCGAGCTAACCCCAAATGTACATTTCTTTGGATTTAACATCATTTTGTACGCACGTAAGACTTTGAACATTTCATTGAGGTCATGTAGGTGATCAACATCATACATGGATTTTACAAGCATGTCGTCTACATAGACTTCCATGGTGCGTCAATCGATTTTGAAACATTTTATTGACTAACATCCGATAGGTCGCCCAACATTTTTCGATCCAAATGGCATTATTTTTTAGCAAAAGAGACCTCTTCCGGCCGAGTAGAAGGAAGTATTTTCTTCGTCGTCGGGATGCATTCGGGATCGGTTATAGCCTTTGAATATGCGTCCATGAAGCTCATCAATTTGTGGCTCTTTGTTGCGCCGACCATGTAGTCCATGTTTGGGGAGGTAATCTGTCTTTGGGGCATGCCTTGTTTAGGTCCATGAAATCAACGCAGAGGCGCATTTGTCGCTACTCTTCTTTACCTAAAGACAGGGGTTGGCTACCCATCGCGGGTAGAGTGCTTCCGAATGAATTTATTATCCAAAAGTTTACCAACTTCAGCTTCCAATGCGACTTGCGGTCGGACCTAACTTTCTCTCGCTTCGAACAAGCGGGGTGGGCAGTGAGGTCGATATTTAGATGGTGGCAGGCATGTTTGGGGTCAATGCCAGGCATATCGGCGTGAGTCCATGCGAAGACGTGTAAATTGTTGCACATAAATTCAATTAGCTCTAGTCAGAGTGGCTTTTGTAAATTGTGGCCGATCCTGAGTTGTCGTCCCCCATTTTTCTTATCGATATCTACTATGTCGACCTCCTCTACCGGCTCGCCATGCTTTTGCTTTTTGTTCCGTCTTTCCTTTTTTTGGAGTAATTCTTCTTTTTCCTCTATCAGTTCTTTTCTGGGTCTTCTGCCCAGGCCGGCTCCGATTTCAATGGTTTGATTTCTCGACTCTGTGTTTGGCTTGGCCTCGTCGACCGATCCGATGTCTACACTCCATGTTACCTCGTCGGCTCTCCTTCCTAAATAACATTTATCTCTATGGGCCTGATTTTCAGGGAGCATTCCCGATATTCCCTTTGATTCCCCTTGTGAATCCCTTCTCCACTTGGGGTCGGAAACTTGATGCAAAAGTGATACACCGAGATGGCTGCTTTCAAGTGGTAAAGCAGAGGTCGGCCGATGATGGCGTTATATTTGGAGTCCAATTGATTATTTTGAATGTGGTGATCACTTTGTCCTTTTATGCTTTGGCCCATCTCGAATAGATAAATCCATTTGCTCATAGCGGGATGATTCTCCTCCTCCGAACCCTAGAATGTTGTCGTTGCATGGCTTTATGTAGCTATCATCTACGTTCAATCTGCGAAAGGCCTTAATGTAAGTGACCGAGGCATAGCGGTCCGAAGTCAATCAAAATCCTGTGCACTAGGATGCCCAGGATGGGGGCCGTGACGACTAGAGGGTCCGAGTGGGGGTGTACTAGTTGATCAGCATCTTGGTCGGAAAAGGAGAAGTACCCAGTTGGTCGGCCTTCTGGGATCTCTGTAATTCGGACGTGATGCTTCACATTCTTGGATTCTCGAGCCTCAGCTTTCCTTTTTTTGTTATACCGGTTATCTTTGGCCCTATTCGCATTGATCATTGTTAAAATCTCTTGCCCGTTGTTTTCATTGGGCGGTGGTACTCGAGCAGGATTGGGACGTTGTTCCGGATTTGTTCCGGCAGTGGGTGGTGGAGGTTGCGGGAGGCAATGTACACATTGTTTCAAGCCTCCTCTATGGATTTCTCGGACAAGGTCTCGACATTCATCTGTTTCGTGGCCGATTGACCTATGGTAGCTGCAATATCGGTTGGAATCCAATTTGGATGGGTCCAACCTAATTAAGCGGCGAGGAGGTAACATGTTAAGATTCCTGATGTCCTTCTAAATAGCCGAAGGTGTGTGTGTTAATGTGCTCTTAAAAGCCGCCACCTCAGCTCTAACTTCTTGATGCGCCCTATAGCCTGTCGCGGTATTGTTAGAAAATGGTATGAACAGGAACCTAGTTCGGAAGGGCATCTTTTTGGTGTCCTTTCTAGGATTCTCGTGTCTAGGTTCGGTGGGGACGTTGGCCTTGGCGCCTTGGCACATATGTGTCTTTCGCTCGGAGAAGAAACTCCTGAAAGGTGCTCCCCGACTCGTGGATAGCGTAATTAAATCGGGTTCGTGAGCCCAACCATGGGGCTGCGATGACCATCGCGTCATTGATCATCGCTCCATTTCACGGATTTGTTTGTTAAACCGCCGCGATGTAACTCTTTAGTGATTCGTCCCTGCCCTATTTTATGTTGACAAGAGAGTCTTTTGGGGCCGCGCGGACCTTCGAGGAAAGATAGTGTGTGTTGAAAGCTGGCATCATGTCGTTCCATGAATGTATACACCGGTAGAGAGTTCGGAACCAACGGTTGGCCCTGGCCGCCTAATGTCGTGGGGAAAGCTCGGCAGAGGATGGCGTCGCTTAGGCAATACAACTCTATCCATGCCAAATATTTGTGAATGTGGGTAGTGGGTCGGTCTCTCCGTCATACAGCCCGACCGTCGAGGGACTTTGAACCGCAGACGAAGAGTTGCCAAGATGCACGGGGCAAAAGGTGATGCTACTCTTGTCCGACCCATGACATGACTCGGTTGATGACGAGCCCCTTCATGTGTTTCTTCTAACTCGTTGAGTCGTCTCTATAGGTGGGTGATTTCGCCTCTCGCTCATCGGCAGCCGGGTGGGGCCTAAGCTCGTTCGGGCCCGGGATGTTCTCTGTCTTGAGGAATCAAGTCTTGAATTTATGGATCGTTGAGGTCATTCGAGCCGGTTCAAGTCCAGGCATCCCGCAAATACAAAACGGGTTCGTCGAGGATGGAATGGTGGGGAGGATTCGCCACCACAGCGTGTTCGGGGCATCTTCGCGTTGCCTTCCTCCCGTGTTGTCCGTTTCTCGTGGTTGTCATCCCCAGAATTGGCCTCTTGATTGTCCGGGTTTATCGGGGTTGATTTTGAGTATTTCTCGGGAGATCGCCCGAGGGGATTTATTTTGGGGTTGAAGTGGTGTTTGAGGTGAGGGTTTGCAAGGGTTTGAGCCACTAGTTGACTCATTTTTGGAGGAAATTCGGGTCCGTGAAGAGGCGTGTGATGGGTGATACAATTGTGACCCAGTTCCCCGCTTGTGGTGCATTTTGGCCGTTTATAGTTTGGCCAACTTGAGTTCCCGGGGCAAGTCGTTGTTCCTCTGTAGATTTCTTGAGTTCTCACTCATTTTCTAAAGAGAAAATGATGTGTTAATTTTTTTTGAAAGTTCTCGGACTTGTAAGAGAATATCATTTGTATTTTTTGGGAGGGGCCGCCTCCTTAGTAGCACCAATTTGTTGACGTGCTTCTTGGGTCAACAAAGGAAAATACATAATTTTAATTACATGGAGAGTAAACTAAAATATCAATTAAGGGCTAATTCGGCGTTTTTATTAGAATTTCCGAGCGAACGTGTCAGTCGGTTCTTCGTATAACGTGTGTATTACAATTCTTTCTGTTTTTTCTACTCTCTTTTTCTTCTCATTTCTCCCGCCTTTCTTATGATAAGTGAGGCTCCTTTTATATCCGTACAAATGATGGGTTAATCATTGTTGTATGTAGTGTGGGACACTTGTCCTTCTCTTAATAACTCATAGGGTATATCCTGTAGGGCGTATCTATCCGATCGATTGCATCTTTGTAATAAAATAATGGGGCTATTTCAGATGCGGCGTGGAAGTAGCCATGTGTTGAGAGAATCTTGTTGACTTTGAGGGAATACTGCTACTTTTGAGGGATTATTATATTGTGGGCATGTTCCCTTTGACTTGTTGACTGGCGACATCCTGGGCTGCTATCGTCATGTCGGCTCGCTCGGCAGAGACCCGTTGAGCACCGCTGGCTATTTTCTAGTAGACCGAGCTCGGTTTGTGCCACGTCATTTCATTTCTGCTACATCATTCGGGTCGGTTGACATCATCCGGTCGGTTCGGAGCGTTATCATCGGTGACCGCCACGTGGGATCATTTTAGTTCCGCTCGGCTCGGGTGTCATAGCATAGGTTTGTATACATGAATGATTGTACTGTGTATTTAATTTAGACATTGCGTCCCCACTGGGCTGCTGAATGCTCACCCCATGTTTCCACAGATGAATGAAGGAGCTGGAGCATGGCAAAGGGGACAATGGAAGTCGATCAAGAAATTTAAAGGGACCATTTATTTTAATTTATTTAATGATGTTAGAAACTAAATAGTTTTTATGGATTTTTTTAGATTTTTTTTGGACACGGTTTCCATGAGTATTTCGCATTTATGACAAGTTGTAGTATTTATTTTCCTTTAAAAAACGTGTTTTCAAGTTTTAGCTTATTTTTTTAGCACTTTATAAAATCGGATATTATATGTTTTTACGAAATTGGGATGTTACACATAATTTTATCTAAAATTTTCTTTTTGGAACAATTTGATATTTAAAACTATTTTCCACAATTGCTATTATTCATTTATAGTTATCAATTAATGATTGACATTAAGTTGAAACTAGTTTTTGACCGTGCGATGCACGGATGTAATGCATTGGTTATATAAAATAAATACATATACTATGAAACAATATAATGCATATATGAAAAAAACCATGTTATATTACAACAAAAAAATTACAAATTTGGAATACTTATTTGTACACTACATTATTTGTCTATTTGCCGTTCGATGTATCATCGCCACAAATTAATATTTTCAACCCCCTAGGGTTGGTTACTCGCGAAACAACAACATATAATTGGTCGTGACTGAAAACTGGATTCTTTAGGTAAAGACCAACATGAAAGAGAGACTGTCCTTGGCTTTTGTTTATTGTCATGGCATAGGAAACGATAAGAGAAAACTGTCTTCGCTGGAACTTGAAGGGAATTCTGAAATCAGACGGGGTTAGCATCATTCGCAGAATCAAAACTTTATGACTGGCATTTGCTCCCGTGAGAATTTTACATTCAAGTACATGTGTGCTAAGCCTCGTAATGACCAACCTCATACCGTCGCACAAACCAATAGAATAGTCTATGTTCCTCGGGAGCATTACGGGCGGCCCCAACCTTCAAATGCGGTTCGTGATTAGGAACGCTTGAATATCTTTATCTTTGTTTAAGAATTCTGGTGTGTGCAAATCATGTAAGAAGTCAACATTTGCATCTGATTTGCAAGTGCTATCAGAGCTCAAATACATATGACCCTCAGATGAGTTCATGGAAGTCATATACTGATTTATGAACTCAACGACATCCAGGGTTGGTGCTAAGATAGCTCTGTCTTTCAAGTATGTCGGATCATCAGTGGCATCTTTAAACATTGGATAAATGTTTTCGACAATAGTAGAAATTGGATCACCGGATGAGTGGAGCAAATTATCTTCGGGAATATCAATAGTGGCACAACCATCATTTGCTCCTCCAATTGTTCCATCTCCAATGCTAGCGATCCATTCAGAAAATCTCTTCAAATCTTCATAATCATCTGTTTCACCCAGACTTTGAAGCCGCATGTTTTTCGTCAATCTAAGAAAATTGCAATCTTTCCATAAATACGATGAATTTATCGTGTCATTTACAATATCCTCGCCGGCTTCCCTTGGGTACAACAAGCAATATCATGCGAAATCCCCACCAAACACGATGGTTTTACCTCCAAATGGGACGTCGGGATTATCCAGGGAATGTGGCACTCATAATGTCTCGTGTACTTTTGTCCACCGCACGAAAGCAATACTTGTTCATCATTGGAGCTCAGTCCCACATTATGAGTTTACAACGAACAATCAATTCGCAAGCGGACTTGCACATGGACGATTCATTTAGATTAATGGGTATTACAAATCGAGAGTGTGCAGTCCTTCCGCCAGGCAACAGAAGAGCAGCTATGCCGCTGGATGCCACATTCAGTACAATATGCCCTTTAGATCTCAACCCCGAAGATAAAGCTCTCCACAAATATGTTTTACAAAGTGCCTTCATATCCATACACAAAGAACATACGACCTCTATTCGATTGAACATCATGCATTATTTTAGAATACACGCCACACCGCTCATCGGTCATGTTTGAAAGAAGATTATTGTGTTCGACGGCAGAGCCTTACGATCATAGCGCCATTCATCGTATATCAACTGTTTTTGACTCATATCCATACTATCAACATCCAGGAAACAACATCGTATCAAACTAACGCAAACTCTAGCAGACGATCATTGCAAGCAATAATTTTTAATCTCGGAAAATGCCAGGTTCTTGATTTGATCCTCACTCAAAGACGAGTTCTATTAGAAAAGAACAAACATAAAAATCAGAAGAATAAATAATTTAATATGAACAAACATTATTTTAAAAAGGAATATATGAATTTGACGCTCAAAGAATAATATCTAATATATAATCATTGGATTAGTACCTTGATGTTGCATAAGGAGACGTCATTTATATAGAATATCATCCGAAAGATATTCCCAACATTTTTCCCATACCACTTCTCGCCCCGCTCAAGGAATCGATGATAATAAATGACACAAATAAAATCCAAAGATTTTTTTGCACTTGCCCTGATGACTCGCTCGGTGATGCCGTCAATGTATTCTCTATCATCTTCTAATAAACCCGAAGCATATCAATCTTCGCGATAAGAAGAGTGTTGAACACCTTTAATCTTCTTATTATCATTAGGACATGTGGCACCTGACAACATTTATAAAACACCTTAAATAATACATGTCACCACATCCGGGAGGCACGTAGTGCACACGTCCTATAGAATTTCCCTGCCTTTCTCGGCGCCCATTTCCTAATGTTTGAATTCCATGTGAATTTCTTAGGAGCTTCTCGCATAAGTCAACTCTCGGCTTCAGGGTAAATCTTGTTGGCTTTCTATCCATGCCAAAAACATGCTTTCTCTAATGGTGTTTTTGTTAATAACATCATCTATCCTTTCGTCATCATGAAAGATAACACTCTGCTTGTTCTCCGGATGGAAACTTAGCCTTTCAACCGAAGGGTATTTATATCGCATCTCGTATTCAATAATCTCCATGCTACCTCACATGACGAAACATATCTACAATCCTAATACATGCTCACTTCGTCAATAGGTTTTCAGTGTCTTCATCACGCTCTCACGATAGAATGATGCGATTACATGATCATGGCCCTTATTGACATGTTTGAACAAATATTTTATTGACCATGACTGATTACACCATTCTACATTAAGGTGAGCCCATACTTAAGTAATAATCGATGATTATGCGGCACAACGAATCTATTGTCAAGAGGGACGCCATTTTTCTCAATAACTTTGCATTATTTCTACGTCTATATCGCGGGTAACCTCGCTTCATCGATTGAAGTAGCGCCAACAATATTTTTTAGAAAATGCTTCGTATAACGACCATCAGGTATGCACGGAGAACTTTTCCTTACATCGCCACGGACCATGAACCATGAAGTCTCTAACAACAACATAATAGCACGAATCATCTTTTTCATTGGGTATCTCGGCCCGATATGATTTTATCTATATCTTCTGCATTTGGATACTTAGTCTCTTTGGCCAGAAAGAGCAAAATGTGGGCAGGAGGCAATCCACGTTTCTGAAATTCTATGGTGTATATCACTGTAAAACACAAAACAAAAAAGCAACGAAATGAAGTAGAATTAACCAAATATTAAAATTTAAAGTTATATAGTAAAAAGCAACTTAATTTTTATAACTCGAGATAATTTTTCCAAATATTTCGTTATGACGAAGATCCACGATAAGAGCATCAAGCTTCACTTTAAAAATTTCGCAAATAATATCCGGACGGTCTTGGGATTAAGTTTTCTACTCTCAAGAAAGCAAAAAATCTCCGACCATTTTGGATTTGAGGTGAATGTAATGAATAAATCGGGATAACTAGCCCACCGACATATGGCCATTGCATCTTGATAGTTTTGTATCATGTATCGAGCATCCCCGTTAAAACTCGAAGGTAAGATAATTCGCTTTCCTTGTGTGTTGGGTTCAATGTCTCCACAAAACACAAAGATCTGCGAGACCCTATACATATCAACACGCAACTTCTTCCTCGACTCAAACGTACATATTTCAATCGCTACCGATTCGACCATCGTATAAGCATCAACAACAAATTGTTGGAATAATCGTCTTGACGATACAATCTTAGAAGGTTCATTTTCCCTTTTGTGCATACGATATGAAAAAAATTCTCGAACACTAACTGTTTTCCTTTCTCTTGTACTGGTTGTCTTCTTGAGGTCCGAGAATGGGATGTCTTCTCCGAAACTATCTTCACCATAAGGCAACAACAATGGCATCTTTGTAATGCCAAGTAAGAAGCATTCAACTCATTTATCCGCTTAAATAGACCAGTTCTTGTCTCGATCACGATATCTCTATCCCCTAAAGCTTCATCAAAATCACCAATAATCAAAGCCGCCACTTCAGAACACGAAGGCGAATTATATGTTCGGGCATCGCGTCTCTTTTACCAATAAGCCACAATCTAACATCCGAATATACGCATTCTTGAATCTTTTTCTCGCCATTCTAAATGTTTTTACCAACACATTATGTTCATCAAGCATTTTTTTAAGTCAAAGAACGATATCTTCATGCAAATTATTTGTTTCACTTCCTTGCCTATAAAATTTAATAAATAAAAAAAACATTAGCATGAAAATATATTAAAATAATAGTCAATATCTATATTTTAACAATAAAAATAAAACAAACCCTTGCAGAATTTAGTCTATGTGATACTTCATTTTTGATTATCATATATGTAAAGTTGTGCAAATTTTGAGTTGAACCATCGTACGGCAATAAACTACCAATTAGATGATAGTTACGCCCATACATTCGAAAGATCGGAGGTCCACCACCTCTGTTTATGTCGTTTTCGATCTTACCTCCCATCGATGTGTAACAAAACATGATGTTATAAGATCTAATGTTATCTTGAAGTGTTTGCTTCTTTCACACTCACCAAACAATAATTCTCGAAGCAAAACATGTGGTTGCTTTAAGGTAGGAAGCTGGATAATCCCATGACTGCAACAAAGAGAATAAGCGGGTTGTTGGATTTAATTTGAGCATTTATTCTTTCATCGTACCAAAACACGGCCGACAAAACGACACCTATAGGTTGCATCACCGATATCCCAATAATCTGTCAATTTACAAATTAATAAATTTTAATTAGTAAAATCTTATAAAATACAAAAATTAATTTAACAAAAACATATATATATATATATAAATAATTTACACTCACCAAGGTTTATCACCGTATTTGTCTCATTGGTTTGAGATGGAAGTGGGTTTGAATCCATATTACTATGGCTTGATCGAGCATCTTTATCATTCATAGTTGTCTCGATGGGATCGTCTATGGTGAGATCAATTATCATTTTAAAATTAGAAATCTTCTTGAAGATCCCACGATCTGCGACAAAAAGCGTTGTTTTGATTGAGTGTTGGCTGTCGGGGAATATATTGTTAGAAACGTTAAATAGTATTCCATATAGGAAATATAATAAAATATTAAGTATATAAAATTTTATTTATAACAACAAAATATTAAGTATACCATTTGTAATGTCACAAATCTTTGGATTTTGAATAGGAATAAACAATTTATTGAGCGTATCCGAGAAGCAACTCTTTTAGGTAACTTCTAAGGTCTCTTCGGGATAGTGTCGGGTTTTCTGTTAAAACAAAATTTAAAAAATTGAAATATATTAAATGAATTATGATTTAAATTCAATAATGTTATTCACTAAAAACAATTAAGCTAAATATACCTTGTGTGAAGTCGTTATGTCGGGAGCTTGAAAAATGATAAGTTCTATTTCTCGATGAAACCACGAGAAATAATGGTTGAAGATGGATTTGCAATGCTATTACCATTTGTGATGTCACTTAGCGGATCTTGATAGTGTGCCAAACATTTTTTCGGGACGAAATATCGAAACAACAACTCGTAGGTAGCCGCCCGATATTCTCAAATTTTCCATCACAAATTTTAAAAGGATTAGAATAAAAAATATGCATACATGCTTTAATTAAGAAATTAATATGCATACAGGATTTAAGAAATTAATTTTATTAGACAAATATAATAATGCATGTTTACATAATTTAATACAATTCTAGTATATAAATTATAGAAAAAGCAAAAAAATAATGTTATTCATTAAATTCTCGAAAAAAAAATGATAGAAACACTTTTTTATACAAATTTAAAAATAATCTGAAATATATTGAAAAGATAATAATAATAATATATATAGAAACATTTTTAATAATCTGAAATAATAAAATATAGTATTTTAATAAAATTAACAAAGCAATTTATTTACACAAATCTAACAATATTTGTTTTCACACTTTGATTACAATTATAGTATATGATAATTAACGTAAGTTATAAAAATATCAAATTTAAAAGATATACCTATCTCATTGTATTTAAATATTATTCTAAAAAAACCAATTAAATACATTAATATTTTCAACAATCTTATTGAAAAGAAATATTACACATCAAACGAAAATTATAAACAAAAAAGTCAAACATCTTAATTCTTAAAAACACTTGCAAAAAATAAAATCTAGCCCATAAATCTAATTTTTTGATGATAAATAACACAAAGCCCATACATTCTATAGTTTATGCAAATATAAGGAAGCCCACAAAAAAACCTCCATGGTCCTATAGATTCATATTGGAGGCCCAATTATCGATTTTTTATTAAAAGCCCAAATTCCAAACACACTATCAGGTTGTGTGTATCATGCACACTCACACGTGTCCAATAATGTACAAGATTGAGACAACACATCCTAAATCAACGGTCATTTCGTCATAAAAACCCTACCTAATATATCAACGGTCCAGTTAAACTTACGAAAGAAGATTGCATTTTCTTTTCTTCTAGGGTTTCATTTGTCCTTGTGTCTTCCGCCTCCCACCCCTATCTACATTTCTCTCTTCATTTTTTTATTTTGCTGAAGAATTACACAAAAAGTTCTTGGTTCGATTTTCTTGGTATCGTCCATAAGAATTTGTAGTTATCATCGTTTATATTTTTGTTAAGCAAGAGTGATTTATTTTCGAGAAATGAACAAATTTTTTCCTTCAAAACAGAAAAATTCGATTTTTGATTGAAATCGACAAGATCGAATAGATTGAAATCGAATTTTAAAAAAATACACAACAATGAAATGCATTTTGTTTTCTTCTAGGTTTCATTCATTCTTGTGTTTTCCGCCTCCCACACACCTATCGAAAACTTTTGTGATATGGTTTCTAAATCGAGTTGATTATAGATTTTTCTTAAATGTATTGTAAAAAAAACCCTAAACGAATTTCAAATTTCGAGTATTTTTACTTTGTTATTAAGAGTTTTAAGAAAATGTTCCATCGATTTTTGAAAAATAATTCGAGAAATTAACATGCAAAACAATTTTTCATGTTTTTTTCATCTCAAAAGTGTTTAAAAACGGCTAGAAATCTTTTTGCATACATATCAAAATTTGTTTAGGGTTTGTGTTTCGTCGCCTCTCCTCATCTCATTTGTATATCTATCGCTTTTTTTTTTTTGTTTTTCTTACGAAATTTCGGATATAAAAAGTTGTTGTTTCGATATTGAGGCATCGATTTGTTTAGATCGGCTAAAATATGAAGCTATCTCATCGGTTTCGATTTTTACGGTATTTCAAAACCTAAATTTTTTTTTTTTTGTAAAAATCGATCTTGACTATTTTATCGGAATCGTTTTCTTTAGATCTACTTGAAATACCATAAAAAATGTAAACTATTATTTTGAAAAAATAATCGGCATCGATTTATTTTTATCTACGATATAATGAAGCTGTTTACTCATTTTTTTATTACGAAATTTGGATATAAAAATTGTTGTTCGATGTTCAACCAACGATTTGTTTACTGACTAAATGACGAAGCTATCCCATCATTTTCGATTTTTTTATGGTATTTCAAACAGCCCTATTTTTTTATTTTTGGTAAAAATCGATGCTGACTATTTTATAAGAAATCGTTTTTTATATCTGTTTTGAAATACCATAAAAAATGTAAACTATTATTTTTGAAAAAAATAATCAGTCTTGATTTGTTTGGTGGGTTGGTGCTTTGATTCGGTTCGTTGGTTCTCAGTGTTATCTGGTAATTAGTTTTTCGGAGGAATTTACATAGAACTTTACTTTTGGTTGTGAGACTTTCTAAACCCCTAATTTTATGTGTGTTGGTTATAGACTGTCTCTGTTCTTTGCTTATTCTCTTGGACTTGAAACCTAAGCATTCCGCCTCTCGACCCGCACCAAGAGTGTAGTGGAATCCTGAGGTGCAAGGGGAATCTTGACCAAGATTTCTTGAGTTTGTCATTGTTTATGTTGTTGTTGTACTCTGATTTTGAATTGTGTGAAGAATGCTCATAATAATGTTAAATATTGATTTTGAAAAAATAGTCAGCCTAGCTTTTTTTAGATATATAAAATGATGCAGATATCTACATGTTCGGATTCATTTTAACACTCGTGCCGATGCAGATGCCATCAATAAACTGAGAGATGAACATAAAGTTACTTCTGAGGTATGGATTTACATTTTACCATTTTCGTATTTTTTTTGTCGAATTATTTGCAGTCCTCATTATCGAATTTATTTAAAAAAATTGAAATATGAAACTTTATGTATGATGGGGTAGTAATTGGTCTCTGTTTAATTGACTCTGTTTGATTCTAATATAATCGCATTATATCGCACGGGTAAAAGAAAAAAGCTGTAGTAGAGTATTCTATGAACTTCTAAATTGGTGAAAACAAAAACAGAAACGGTGTACATTACTAAACTAACTAAATAAATTAAATTTAACCCTATTATAATCATTTCTGTATTTAATCTAACAGTAATTTATATCCAAATTTTGTTTCGGGCATCAATAGATGACTAACTTCTCAAGCTGAAAAAGAAAAATCAACCAATCTTATGTCTACTATTCTTTGTAATTTGTAATATACTTGAGTGCCATTTAAGTTTGATATTTAATTTTTTTTGCAGGTTGAAAAAAAATCCACAAAAATCTACTAATACAATACCAAAATAACATATAGCCATATAAGTAAACTAAATTCGATGAATTTTACTTATGCAATGAAAAATAAAATACCGCCTCCGCAATGTCTTTACTCTTGCATGTTTACTCCCCACGATATTATCGCCGATAACTTCGTCATGGTCGATAGAGTCTTGCTTATTTTCAATGTTTGACTTTTTGTTCTCTTTGTTATATTCTTATAGTCATACTCGTGCTTTTTGTTCTCTTTGTTATATTCTTATAGTCCTGCTCGTGGCTTTTTGTATGTTTGATAAAGTTATACTTCAAATTTGTCATTAGTCATGTTTTGATAAAGATGGGACATCTTATATACTATTTTTTCTCGTTTGAATGAGTACTAAAATATCCTTCCTTATTTTAAAAGACATGGTCTCTTGTAGGACCATCTTACGGATCCTATTCCATAAAGCGGATCCTAAACCCGCCCGTCAACCCCGATCCTGGATCGCCGGATCCGATTAGCATTATTAAAAAAATTACACCTAAATCTAAGAATAAACACGGCCAAAACACCGCAACACCACCCGCACACACCCGGCCCACACATTGACCCCAGCCCTAGTGGACCCCAGCCCTAGTCGACGCGCCCTGGACTCCAGCCCTAGTCGACGCGCCCACAGCTCAAACCAGTCCATCATCCTCCCCGCTGCTCCAAAACTCGAGATCTTCACTAAAATTTCTGCAATTTAACAGCAATTTCTTTAACAAAGACGTAAAAGCTGTTAAAAAATTTCATATTCTTTGCAAGTTCGACCTTCTTCGAGCTTCAAAAATCAAAAGTTCGATTTTCTATGAAATTTTCACCTTCTTGAAGCTCCAGTCCAGTTCGATTTTATATACATACAAAAGTTCTACCAAAAAGCATTACTTATTACTATATTAAACAACAAATATTGATTACAAAGACACTTCTGCAATGGAGAATGAAGATGGAAATGATTTACTCATTCAGGAAGGTAATGCACTAAGTTTTGTTACATGATCCATACCTTTTGCTGTAAAGGTGATACTAATCAGTCAAATAATGATACTTTTGAATTTAAATATGATACTTTTGGAATGAAAAGTGATACTAGAACATTTTGAAATTTAACAGCTTATATTAACATATTCAAAAAAATTCACCTCTTATTTTTTTATTTATTAATATTATATTTTATTCAATTTTCCTACTTATAGGTGAAAAATTGGATTGGTGAGTTGTTGTTTCTAGTGATGAAGAACAAATAGAAACCATTGAAGATGAAAATATAAATGATGTGGACACTATTGAACAGAGTACTGAAACAAAAGTGGAGAAAGGTATTAGATATTAATGCAAAAGTATTACATCTATATATATATATAATAACAGACTATTCTCAAAATAGTAGCTCAATTTTCCCGCCCATTTTTCGCTTTCTAAAAAGTTTTTACTTAATTTTTCTTGACTTTTCATATTTATATTACTTTGTTTTTTGGCAATATTTTAACTTTTATCAAGCATTAATATTTTACCAAAAATAAATAATCATGTTGGTATAGTTATATTTCGTGAATAATCGACAAGTTTTGATTTTTGGTCCCGCTTATTTATTATTTACCTTTAATAGCTCCTGCCCAGTTTAGCTAATTTCGATTCTTTTTGTTTAAATTCTACTTACCAAACATAATGAATAATTATCTCGAGACATATATGTTCTTATATTTAATCCGCCGATTATTATTTACCTTTAATAGTTCCTAGATTTTAGATAAGTTGATGAAAGCATGTTTTTTTAGGACCAACCTACCAAACAGAACATAATAATTAGTGAAATCATATATATACTATATAAAAAGAATTATATTGACCTTTAAAATCTCCATGATTTTTTTGAACTTTACCGAGTACATTATTTAAAAGAGCAACTTCCAAAACTGATATAATAATTATCGCATGGAAATTCTGTTTATAAGTACGTTTGATTCTTCATATGATAATATAAAATATATAATGGAAAAAATGAATTTTTGTACCTTGCTGGACACGGTAATATTTTATGATAATAATATGAAATCTAATTATTTAGGAATAAATTGAAAAAAATACGAAAACAATTGCAATACTTACTAAAATAAGTACAACAAATAAAGATTGAAATTTGCAAACTTGCCTACCTAAAATTCAGAATATATCTTTCCTTTTATAAAAAATGGACACTATAAATACATACAATCATTCATTAGTTTTCACATACATCCGGAGAGCACTTGTGATCTTTACACGAAGCAGCCACAAAAGTTCCAGCCTTTCAACCTTTTCGTTTGCAAAATATGGCACCCATGTTTACTTTAATCAAGGATTTGAATAAGAGTAAAACGAGTTGGGCACTAAAACTATGTCCGGTTCATGTGTATCAAAAGTCACTTTCAATGACAACACCCAAATACAGAGTTTAGAATGTATATTTCTCGATTCAGAGGTATGAAAAAATTTCAGATTATATTATGTAAACATATTCTAACAAACGTAATATGAACTAATATTCAAATTTCTGAATATATCTTGCAGGGAGATCGGATAGACAGTACAATTAGAAAAAGCTTATTGGAAAACCTTGTGCAATTCTCAAGATAATACTACCTTAATGTATGTTTATCTTTTAAATGTTTATATATATACTTTGTCATTGCAGACATAATTTTGGTTATATATTAATACATGGGAGACGGACGAGACATCCCGGACGAAATTGCCAGTTTGATAGATAAACAAGTGTTTTTTAAAGTTCAAGTTAAAGGAGATCAGCTGAGGGATTTGGACAGAGCCTTAACAGTATTAATTGACGACCAATGAACATTTGATTAAAACATACGGTCGGGCTGCAATTGAAAGTCAGGTATCTAACTGAAATATTAATTTTAACATATTTATTTGTTTGTTGTAAAAAGTTTTATGATTCATAATTAATCATATTTTGCTTCAAGTCTAGGAAACAGACTTCTTGTCCAAGCTACACAATGATGGAAAATATGACAAAAAGGTTGACAGTTATGTTATATTGTTTTAATACTTTTTAAATTCTATATTTATAAAAACTTGAAACTGAGTTAAATATTTATTATTTGCAGGATGATTCTTTTGAAGATGAAGTTAACACTCCAAGTAAGACGGCTAAACAAAAAGAAGTTGTGAAAGTAAGCCCGTCATTTAAAACATTTCTTTTTGATGATTTTGCCTCTTCCACAAGTGCAAAAAGTTGAGTTTGTAAAGGAGGACGATGATTACAAGAAATAGATTTTAGGCTACTCGAATATTTTGGTATTATTTTTATGGTTTACTTGCTTTTTAGAGGATTATAATTAGCTTTTTAGGAATAAATTATTGTTTGGTTCATTTAGTTTGGTAATTCAAGGGGATTTGAATATTACTTTTTTGTAATGGTATTAATTAAGTATTTTTTTATTATTTTTAAAAGTTTAGTGGTTCATTTATTCCAACAATTAAAATTGTCTTTTAGATTTAAATTAAATTTAATTATCTTAGAAATTAAAAAATAAAGCAATTCCAAACACTAAAAAATACAATATTAGCCAAAAATTTACAAGTACACACAATATAAATAGCAAGAAGTAAACATATACTAAAGAAATCAAATTAAGACCCCCAAACACCTACGGGTTCCACTATACTCGTGGTACGAGTGTCAAGGTGTATTTTGCTTAAGGAGTCTTTTTGTACCAAAGTATAACCAAAAACAAAACTATGAATCAGATATGAAATCATTTAAATAATGCAAATCATAAACATTAAAAAAATGTTTCCTATATTGCAATGATAATATAAATTCGCCACTTATCACTATTAGCCTACTCCATTACATATTTACTTAAATCTCATAAAAACATCCAAAAAATTATGAATATTGATTAAGTAAACAATAATTTAACATACCATAAAAACATAGTCAAAGATTAGACTTTTTTATTGACAAGTAAATTTAGAGAGATCGTAATTATTCTCATAATTTAATTATGACTGGAATACTATTAATTAATATTGTCATTGATTCTTATTCTTGATTATAAAGACTTTCCATGATTAGATTCAATATCCAATATAAATACTGAATCATATTTCATTTTGCATTCATCATAACATTCAACTAATGAAAACACAAACATAAAAGTTCAACAATCACTCGATATTAAAAAAGTCACGAGTTCGAACTTAAACACAATCAAAACAGGATAATAATGCGGCGGCTTAAAAGGTCGACTATACTTAAGAAAGAAACGAACAAGAGAAGAGAATTTTGAATATGGTATATTTTATTTTTTTTATTTAATGTTGGAAAAACCATTATCATCTTATATGTGTAGTGTGCTTATTTACCTTATGCATAGATGTTCATGGCTTCTATATAGTTAATTTTCACATTACCTACATCATAAAGGAAATGAGTTAGTAAAAAGATATTAATAAGAAACAACACATACAGAAATAGTGTTGCTAAAAGAACACTTATCTGTAATTTTGTTTGGGCAGTTGTTTTATAACCTGAAATAAAGAATTATTAATTTGGATATTAAGGAAGAAAACATTATTAATATTGTGAATTTAGTTTAAGTTCATCAAGACTACTTTAAAAGAACAAAAAAGGACAAAAAAACTTATAACATATAATATAATTTACTGTCTTTTTCCAATTGGTATTGAAATGTGTAATAAAAATATATCTTAACATGGATCATTGCAAAATAAAATAATTCTAAATATTTAATATTGATGTACTGAGTTTGGTAAAAACTTGATCAGATTATACTTTATCATCACCTTCAAAACAATAGAGTTTGTTCGGATTATTGAGAATATACATAGAATTAAACTTCAAAACATCTTAGAATTTACATTATGTTATATTAAAGGTTCATAACACATAAAAATTAAATTTCGATACCTACTATGTATCTCTATTAACAGATCTTACAAAATATATATATAAAAATCTATACATTAAAATGACCAAAATTCGATCAAAAAATTCCGAACTTCCAAACACAGGAAACAAAATTACAAGACAGATGTGAGAAAAAAATACAGATCGAGAAAATAAATATCTAATGTTTTACCTTCAACATTAAGAAATGGAGATCTTCATATCCAACATTTCTTCGACATGCGAACATCAAAATCAAAAAATAATCACCACACAAAGATTAGATATTTACAAATAAAAAATAAATTCAACAAGTATATTCTAATTTCACCATTTTGAGGACAAAAACATGTATAGTTTCAAAGCGGAGATCCATTATCGATCGTAAAAATGTTTACAATATTACCTTTCAAATCTTCGATTCAATACCTTATATCTTTGCCCGTGCACCTTCATTCGAAGAAATATTTGAGAATAAGATAAAATCAAATATTGCGAATGATGGTTATACAAAGAAGATTTTAAAACAAAAATATTCATTCGAAAACACATGAACAACAATAAATTTGATATTTCACATAATACCATCGAGACCCATAAAATATATGATTAAAAATTTCTAATTTTTTTCTACATTCTCGATAGAAATTTTGTTTTAAAAATCATAAAAATACCAAAAATCAAAAAATGTTTCTAGGGTTTCATAAGAACCTCAAGTTCTTCATTTTTCAAAACAATATGATCGACAAATACGAAAAAAAATCAAACAAAAACTGATGTCCGTCATTTACAGATTGATAAATATCGACTTAGGATCGGCAATAAAAATTAAATGACCACCGTCATTTTTTGGATCCAGAAATCTATTACTTAGATTTAAAACTCAAAAAAATTGTGTTTGGATCGAAAAATGTGAAGAAGATTTATCATTTCTCTTTGTTTTCGTGCAAACATAACAAAAGTTATGATAAAAATGTGAGATTTTCCACGGAAATGAGTTTTGCATTTTCAAGAGTGTTAACACAAAAATGGTTGAGGATATGTTTGGAGCGGCGCATTTTGCTGGTAATAGATTAGGGTTTTCTTTGTTGTTGTTTTTTTTGTTTTTTTTTTGGTTAAATCCTGGCCATCCATTTGTTTAGAATAATCAGGATTTAACAATCCACCCGTCCACGTGTCGATTTGAACGCATGCAGATATAATGTTCTTATTCGATCCTGACCGTTCATCAGGTTAAGGCTGATGAATTTGGATGATTTCTTAGAATGATCTGGACCGTTCATTTTTGTTTTAAGGGCTCATGTACATGGGCTGCAAAAAATGATCAGATGGGCTTATTAATAAAGGGTCTTATTTGTTCTAATTGGATTGTATTTATTAATGGGCCTCTTTTTTTATTTTCGTTTTTAGAGCTTATTAATTATATCTTATTTTTTTATTTTATTATATTGTATTTTTTATTTTCAGAAATTATAAATAAATAAAATAATTTCTTAGATGATTTTATTTAATTATGAATTTGAAAAATATGAAAAAAAATTACATAATTTTGTTCCGTGTTAAGTATGAATTAAATAATTTACATAAATATATTTTGTATTTTTTTGAATTAAATAATATATATATATATAATAGATAATTTTCATTATTATTTATACATCTTTTTTGTTTCAATTTTATATGTTTTATTATTACTTTGATATTTATACATAAAATGGGAACATAGCATGGATAACATCTCTTGATGCATCTAAAAGAGTTGCATTAAAGAATGCTACGAGCAAGATTGCTTATCCATTTTCCAACTCTCCTCTCGAGTGCCATCACAAACAAGACGTGCTATTTTATTGTTTTTAAATTTTAAGTAATTTCATGTATTTGTATTCAAATTATTCAATAAAATATAAAATATTGTTGATCAAAAATAATATTATCGCGTAAGATTTGGTATATATATGTGTAAATCAATACTTTAAAAATAGTTGTATATTTTTGTAATTAAATAAAAAAACTTATCTTATGAATTTTCATATAAAAATATATATAATAAATATTTCAAGTAAGGGACAATTCTCTCTCTAATGTCGGTCTATACCGAAGAACCCGGTTTTCCATCATGACCAATTATATATTGCAGTCTCTCGAGTTACTAATCGTGAAGAGATCGAAAATATTAGTTTGCGGTAATGATCGTCAAACAACAAACAAACAACTAATGTTGTGCCCCGGGGGCATAGCCAAGTGGTAAGGGCTAAGGTGATGTGGGGTGAATTCCTCCGCGACGCAGTTCGAATCCGTGTGGAGCTGATTTTTTCTTTGAAATATTGTGAGGTCATTGCTCGGGAGTCGAATCCTGTTGGCTCTCTCTCCTTAGAAACCCGCCACTTGGGCACATCCTCGATTTACATCCTTTGGGTCAAGGGCCTCCGACACTAGCAGTCCAGGATTAGTCGGGTGTAAAAACATGGATATCCGGATTATCAAAAAAAAAAACAACTAATGTTGTATACAAAGAAGTATTTCAAAATTTGTAATTTTAATTTTAAACTTTTATAATTTTGTTATTTGAAGTTCGTGTTCTTTTACATCATATATAGAACTTTTATATTTTATTTTATTGATATTCAATTTATATAGTAACACCACGTCAGAAAACATTCCCGTGCATCGCACGAGTAAAAACTAGTTTTAATAAAAGGTATCCTTTCTATTTTAACATGTCTTTGTGTTTGATTGAAATATTCCCTAATACATCAACGACATTGTGGATATATCTGGTTCTCTGGATTTGAGATTAAAAGGAAGACAAAGTAGATGATATGCATAAATTGTATTGCAATCATAGTCGTAAACTAGGATTTAGTGTTCGCAAAGCAACAACTAGAACACAATCGATGGAGTTGTCTTTGGAGAAATACTTTGTGCGCTCTCTTATGAGGGGTTTAAGAGATCGGGAAATTTGAGAATAAACTTCAACAATGAAAAAAGAAAAATTTTCGTTACACGTACATGATGTAATGCTACAATGAGAGTGAAACTAAATGAAGAAGGTCTTTATGAGGTTTTGAGTCATATTATAGAACACAATCATCCACTCACTAGGAAAGAGTGGAGCCACCTTCATCGCTCTGAAAGAAAAATTACAAATGAAAAGGGCAAAGTCATAGAAGATATGGTTTCTTCCGGAATGAGACCAACAGATTCTTATCGGTATATGGCACATGAAGCAGGTGGCGATGAAAGTGTTGGACACACTATCAAAGATCATCTAAATTTTGCAAATCGTTTGAATCGAAAGAAATAGAAGGTGGGGATGCACATACATTAGTTGAAATGTTGTATGAACGACAATCCGAGGAGGAGGACTTTTTTTTAGAGTTAAATTAGACGATATGGCCAAATTAAGCAATGTTTTTTGGAGAGACTCAATGATGAGAAGATTACGATATATTTGGAGATGTAGTAGTATTTGACACCACATATCGTACAAATAGATACAATTTGATTTGTGCTCCATTTGTTGGCATCAACAATCATTGGAAAAATGTGATGTTTGGTTGTGCATTCTTATCGAATGAAAAATTTGAATCATTTGGGTGGCTTTATGAGGTTTTCAAGAAATCCATGGGAGGGAAGTGTCCAATCACTATATTCACTGATCAAGACCAAGCAATTTCTAATGCAATAGAAAAGGTATGATACTTTAACTCTATATACAAATACTTTAAAGCATAAAACTGTTACTTTTATTTTGTAATCATTTTGTGTGATCTTTAACATCTGTCTTTCTGGTCTGTGACTGTTTAAAAAATTATGATACTTTACTTCCTAAAACAGATACTTGTAAGCGAAAAAGTGTTACTTTAACTATGTCAGTATTTCATGTAGGTTTTCCCTGGCACAAAGCATAGATTATGCCAATGGCATCTTTACCAAAATGCTGTGAGCAGGTTTGGATAGTTGAAGAGCAACAATTCATTTAAGAATGCATTTAGGAAATGCTTATCGAGGATGTAACGATTTAATCTGAGTCCAAGCTTGTTGGAATACCATGATTTCTACATACGGGTTGGAGGAACAAAAATGGTTCAAACGATTGTATGAACTAAAGGACAAATGGTGCACAACTTTAAGTAAGGAATTCTTTTTCATAGGAATACTTTCTTCACAAAGGAGCGAAAATACTAATAATGCCATGGGCTTCAATGCAAAGAAGACCACAAGCTTAATAATTTTTTTGGTATTTTCAAAGAACTAGTGAAGAATTGGAAAATGAAAGAACAAAATGATGAATTCAATTAATCAAGATCAATCCCAACAAGTACCATACCATTGAGTGGGATGTTAAAGCACGCTTCTGAGGTATACACGTTGACATTGTTCAAAGATTTTGAGGCAGAGTTTATATCGTCAATTTCTACTACTTGTACTTTAGTTTATGAAGATGAGGTGTTCAATGTTTATAACATTTCTTCTCATACTGAAGATGGAGATACAAATCGTGTCATGTTTGATCCTTTGCGAATCATGATAACTTGCACCTGCAAGAAATTTGAAGAATGCGGTATATTGTGTTACCATTCATTGCGTGTCCTTCATCTTCATTCTATTGTGAAGATACCAGAAATATATATTCTGAAAAGATGGACAAGAATGGCAAAATCTAAGGTGTGGGATAACTTAAATAATAGAAATGAAAAGCCTGAGAAGCCTAGTGATTGCATTCCATGGCGTCATGAAATGGCGCGAAGATATTACGAGCTTGTCTTGAAATGCCAAGCAAATGAAGAAGCAAGAAGGATCATTGAAGAAGGGTATAATAGAGATTTTCTCACTATTCTTTGCGTTGAAGAATACATGAATTTTCTTGACCAAGATGAATCATCTCTTGTTTCAAGTACATCTAATAAATTATGAGATCCTACTCTGGCCTCATACAAAAGAAAGAAGAAAAGGGATAAAGGGTAGTTTGAAAAAGAGCAAGAATAAAAGTCTTTGATGTGACCGATTGTTCTCAAGCCAAGGAGTTTGGTTCCAAGACTCCAAATGCTCGATTATTTTAGATAATTTTATAAAGATTCTGATTGTAATTTTGATACTTTTGAAGCAATTAGTGATACTTTTGATTCTAACTATGATACTTTCAAGATCAAATGTTATGGTTTCATATTTTATATTGCATTAAAGAAATGTTAATTTTTACATAAATAATGATACTTTCTTGATTATACATGATACTTTTTAGTTTATCATGTATTTCCAAATGTGTCTGTTGTGCGAATAAGTTTGTTTGCAAGACTCGAAAATGCTATATTATTTTATACATCTAAATTCTTGACAATATATTATTTCCAAATGACACTTTTCATTCGAAAATTGATACATTAAAATTATAATCGTTTAACATTTTATACATAAAATTGCGAATTATGTTACTTTTTAAATAAAAACAGATACTTTTTCCATTACAAATGATACTTTAAGAAAGATCTGCCATATTGAACTACAAATAAAATCCTATTAACTTTTGATTGCCAAAATAAACTGCAGAATCATGTTAAACTGACGAAAGAAAATACAATTCAAAACATTTGCAAAACACAACTACAAATCGTAGGACAAAACATTTAATCAAGATGTTTGTATTTAAAATTCTACAAGTTCATTTCTTCTGTTTTCTGGGACGTTTCTTGGGACGCTCCTTCAGGGGTTCCTTGAAGTCATTGATAAATTTAAGAACTTCCTTTTCCATTTGCACCTTCAGCTCGTTCAAATCAGACAGGATAATTCTTGCACAGTACGCAGCTCTTAACTTGCGTCTTTCAACAGGCTTCAAAACAAAAAAGAAAAGAAAAATAATATCAAAACAAATACAAATAATTATAAACTACATATTATTTTTCTAAACAGTGTTCATACCTTGCACAAATCCGGAATTGAGTAAACATTACCCACAAAGTTTTCCATGTGGTGCATTAGAAACACACCACAGTCAATATTCCTGTCGTTTCTTTGCCACGGAAAAGTAACATTTTCAAAGGAATATGACGCAACTTCATGAGCTTTGGCGTGATTTTCCTCTTCTAGAAACAGAGCCATTTGCATTTGCTGTCAAAGAACAAAATATATTACAACAACTCAATTCATGTAAACTTCATATATAATAATAATGACACTTTACCACCAAAGTCGCAAGCCCGTGATATTCATCAACAACAGCTACATCGTGCACCAGATTGTCGAGGTATTGAATTTTCTTCTCAACAAAATTAATCACAACAGCAACAAAGTGACTTTCATAACAATATGGAACAAATATCTACATATTTGAAAAACAAATACTTCATCATTACAGCTTGTAATACCTTTCAAGGAAAAAGAGACACTTTTCATACATATAGAGATACTTTTCACAAATAAAGAGATACTTTTCAAATAAAAAACTAAAGTTATTCTTACACGATCCACTTCATTCAAATTGGGTTTGTTCAACAACCTCATGCACACCCTCCAACAACCTCTGACATTTCTAGCACAATTTTTTCCTTGGAAATGATCAACAAGATATAACTGTTCGGCAAAAAAATAAAAATAAAAAATCAACCGACATAAAAATAAAAAGAACAACAAAACAAAAAATAGATACTACTTACAGAGTCTTTGAGTGTTGAAATAAAAGTGTTTTGGATCGTTGGGCCCAATCGCTTTTTTTGTTTAAGATGACGATCCATATGTCAATCACATTAACATAAATCAAGCTCGACTCATTCAAATAATCAATCCCATCCGTAAAGGGAACAAAAAACTCTCCAGCATTTGGAAACACATTTGAACTGAATAAAAACAATAAAAATAATCAACATAACATTTCTCATCAAAAGGGGATATCTAATAAGTCTCAATGTTACTTACTCTATTTTAGGACTATGCGAAAAAAATAGAAATCAACAATGTCTCTCTCTTTCCGGGTCATTCCAACCAAATAACGATTATTCTTCTTCATAAATTCAGAACGAAAAGATCTCTTTTCGTTTATAGGCCAAGAATCACCTGTTTGATAGAACACATCAGATATATAATTTATCAAATAAAATGACACTTATTCAAAGAAAACAGATACTTATTTGAAAAAACCAGATACTTTTCTCTAAAAAAACAGCTACTTATTATAATGAAAGAGATACTTATTCAAACAAAAAAGATACTTTTCAGAATTTAACTAATACTTTACATATAGTACCGAATCGCTTACAACTTGCTCTGCATGTTGAATCTCACTGAATTACTTCATTGATTTGACTATCATCCATTCCTTGGATTACGTCATCATCAATATTCGCCGAGGTAGTCGTTTCTTCAACAACGGGTGACTCTATGTCGGGGTTAAAAGGTCAAACCTAGGCATCGGCTCATTATGCGTGGGGTCATTACGTTCTTTCATCTTTGGAAATTCTTCACAACTTCACGATATACTCGTGAAGTTTTGACTTGAGAAGAACTCATCATCGGTGATAAAGAAGTATTTGCCTGTTCATTTGCATTTTCGATCGAAGTCTCTCCATATGGACATGGCTTATGACTTCCATGTCCCTTTTCAACAACAAAAGCAGGCTTTGTGCACCTTCGCAGATAATGTAATACTTTTTCATCAAAAATGATACTTTTTAGGATTATTACTTTAGACGAATATAAATGTTACATTTAACTTACATTTTTAGCAATTTTCTCAATATCATCATCATCAATTGCCCTCCTCAGTAATACAAACTTGATGATTCTTGAAGATTCATCAAAATTCTCGGATTTTTCCTTTTCAACATGTTCTTTACCCAGACTTTCCCCTCTCATCCATACCTCCTCCGCCGAATCGCTTATTTTCTCTTCGACAACAGCTTCGTTTTCCTAGAAATAGGAAAAACTCTCCAAAGACTCTCTCTCTTCTTTCACGCGCTTTCTTATCGTTGCATCGTCGAGTGTTGAATGAGAGGGAGATCAAATAGTTCCACAACTCCTTGCCATTTAAGACGATGCAAATATATAATTTGCAAAGACCAAAATACATCCACTTATATGGGTGGTGGATTTCTTGTTAAAATTATCAACCGCCCTTCCAAGTCTTTTTCCAACACAAGTGAACACCAATCAAAATATGCAATGGCATCCACATCCAACAAATGACTTAAAGCACGAGACATCAATAAATTCTATTTGCGGTCGGGGTCAACAAAGTAGAAAAACTATACAAAACAAACATTCATTTAAAGTCTTCACCTCCTTCTTTAAAATCACCCATCAACTTGGACTTCAAAGTGTCAACACTAGAAGTCCCATCAATACCAACTTTTTCTTAAATTCAACAATCGGATCTAAACTATAACTCCGTTTGAAAACTAAAACTTCCCTGGTCAGTCCTCGGTAGCATGAATACATCACAAATGTAAAGCAGAATGACAAACCTCGCCCTCTCATCAATACTAAGCAATCGACTCTTCCCATTAAACCTTTGAACCAACTACGGAATCGTTTGAGCGGGTAAATGATGAACATTAAGGTCAGTAACCCACCAAACCTAATATTCTTCACATCCTCTATTTGACTATCACGGTCAAAGACTTCACAACATCAAATAAACCCTTAGGTCTACATTGGGTAAGAAAGTCACGCAAAAGAAAAATAATATATAATTAATAAAATCACATATATTATTTTGTGATACTTTCATGTACGAAATATGATACTATTTAGATAACAAAATGATACTTTTGAAACAATATCTGACACTTTTAATTAAATTTTAGATACTTCTCAAAATGATACTTCTAGCATATAAAACACTGATTTATTAAAATGATTAAAATACACATACTTTACATAAAACATATATGTAGCATACACTGATACTTTTCACAAAATTAATGATACTTTGAAATCAAAAACTAATACTTTCAAGTACACTAACCTCTTCGTATCATCGTCTGATAGCTTTCCTTTCTTCTTATCATCAACTGATAGCTTTCCTTTCTTTCGAGGATTTTTACTAACAACTTTTTTTTGTCACCAACAGCCTTGCTCATTTTCTTCGCCGATGATTTTTTTGTCCCAGCATCCTTACTCAATCGTCTCTCACGTACATCACCAACACCCTTATCTAGAATTGTTTCTTCCTCGTCAACTTTTCCCTGCGTCGAAGTTTCATTTTTCAACGTTCCAACAGGGGCTTCTGTCATTAATATATCAACAGGTGTTTCAGCAGGGGTTTCAACCGAGGGTTCTTTCATTAATGTATCATCAAGGGTTTCGGCGCGGCTTTCAGCCGGGGGTTCTTTCAATAATGTATCATCACAGGTTTCAGTAGGGGGTTCTTTCATTAATGAATCAGCAGGGCTTTCTTTAACCAAAGCTTCATTAGCCGACATTCCAACTAGAGCTTTACTCGTCGACGTTTCAACCCTATCTTCCTTCATCGACGTCTCAAAGACTAAAGCCTCTATACCGGATCAATAATCGGAGATTCCTTTATTTCGTCCTTTATATCATCATCTTGGGAGTCCACCCTACCCCTTCTCCTCCCCCTCCCCCTACCTCTACCTCTCCTTCCTATCAATACCTTCTGTCGTGTCATCTTCGACTATAATGTAAACCTACAGATAAATGGAAAAACTCAGTAAAACCATGAAATTTGAAGAAAACACAAGACAACCATGGGACTGCAATATATTAAATCTACAATTGATACATTAAATCCAATTTATGATACTAGTAAGCATTAAATATGATACTTCCAAATGCATATACTTATGTATTCAGGCTATAAAAAACACACTGAGCAATGTATAAAAAACACACTGAGCCATGAATTCAAATAAACAAAAACATAACCAAATTTCCCTAGTGATAAAAAACACACTGAGCCATGTATAAAAAAACACACTCAGACATGAATTCAAAATAAACAGGAACATAACCAAATTTCTCTAAAATAACATACAGTTCCAATATAGAAAAATAAAATGTAAAAATCGCAAAACTACCGACAAAACTACACATATATACCATCAGAGCACATAGGAAACAGAAAATCTCCTCTACAATTTATGATTTTCGAAACAATATAGAAAAATTTGCGAAACAAATACAAAATGAAATAGCTGCAAACTTGAAAGCTTCAAAGCAACGGCCAAACCCTCGTATTCACCGTTGGAGACAAACACAAACGCAATGCCACAAGCCAATTCGAAAAAAAAATCGAACAAAATCAAAACCTTAGAATCGAACAAAAACGGAAAAAATGGAGAAAAATAAGAATGTTCTTACCAGTTGTTATTTTGAAGTAACATCGCACAGTTAGAACTCCAAAAAACTGAAGAAAACGAACTCCAATAGACAGTCAAGAAATTTTGAAGAAGTGGAAGAGAAACCAGAAGAACGGGCGCGAAGAAGAAAGTGGGGAACGTGGGATAGGCTGGGGTAGCGTAGCTGACAAGGAAAATGGAATTGAAAAAAAAAATAAAAATAAGAATGGGCGGGTCCGGTCAGGCGGGTCAATGGGGATCCGTCTTACAGGATCTGACCCGTAAGACGGTCTTACCTGAATTTTTGCCACTTTAAAATCTGAATCGGAAATCTGCCATTCCTTATTTTAAAAAGGTAAAATATATTTTGAAAAAATATATTTAGTAATAGATAATATGTAATAAAATAGATTTATAATATTAGAATTATATTTAATTTTTAAAAAACACAATTGACGGGGTTAACCGGGCTAGCTCTAACGGGCCCGGGCTAAATGGTCCGGCCAAAAAAGGACCCGGATTTAAACGGGCCAAAATAATTTGATCTTAACCCTCTTTTTTCCCGGTTTAAACGGTCCGAGCCAACGGGCCACGGCCCATTTAACATCTCTAATATAGATATGGTCATTTCATTCCCTTTTGCTTTCCTTATACGTATCAAACATAGGAATATATCATATCATTCATTTTCAATCGTCATTGTATTTACAAAATTTATTTTATTTCTACCTAATTCCATTTTTTTACACAAAATGCAAGGAAAAGGAAAAAGATAAAAGGGAAAGGAAAAGGAAATTAGGTAAAATACCCCCAACAAGGGGTATTAAGGAAAATACCCTTCATTATTAAACAATGAAAATACCCCTTTTCCTCCCGAAAAGTCTAAAATGCCCTTATATTTAAAAAAAGCAAAAAAAAAGGAAAAGAATATGAATAGGCGGGAACCCTTCATTTGCCCATTACTCTCTCTCTCTCTCTCTCTCTCTCACGTCCGACTCATCTTCCATTCTTCTCACCTTCCAAACCACGTCCGACTCACGTCCGACTCCACCGCTTTCTCTCTTCGACACGTGAACGTCCTCACGAGAACCTATTCGACGAGCACTGTTCGATGAGTTGTTTGACGTCTCCGTTAGTGTTATCCATCGCGATTGTTTGACGTCTCCGTTTTTGAAAATCAAAGGTTATTCTTCGGTTGAAAAGGTTTGTTGTTTCATTTTCTTCTCTTATATGTTTATTTTAGTTAGTTTTTTTTGAACCATTTTGGGTTTTGTTTTGAAAACAAAATAATAAACAGTTTAGGGTTTCGTTATATGACTCCAAACGAGATTTAACGTTAAATGATTCATGTTTGGCGGAGTTAATGGTGTGTTTAGGTTGGAATGTGCGTGTACTTGGCTTTATTCCAACATTTTTTTGTTGCCCACCTATTAGCCATGTGCTTTGCCCACGGCGTTGCCCACGTGAGTGCCCACGGCGTGCCCACCGGTGCCCACTTCTTTCCCCACTTTGTGGAGTCTGTGATGTGTTGTGTGGAGTCTGTAGAGTCTATAATGTGTTTTTAGGTTGGCATATGTATGGATTTGGGTGTTTTCATGAATTTTTAATCTTGCCCACCTATTTGCCTTGCAGTTGCCCACATGTTTGCCTACTTGTATCTAACACTACTTTGTGGAGTCTGTGACTTGGGTGTTTTTGAGAATTTTTCATCTTGCCCACCTATTTGCCTTGCATTCTGCCCACATGTGTGCCTACTTGTACCTAACACTACTTTTCATTGTGCAGTTCAAGAAAGATGGCGCTTGTTCAAAACGAAAAGGACCAATTTCGGCGAGATTAAGTGCTCGTTTAATCTGAATGAGGAAGTAAAATGAGAATAGTTGAAATTTCAAGGCCAATTATATCTCCACCTTCTCTTTCGACAAGACAAGTCGATGTCATTGGACAAGATAACATTCCACTTCAACAATAAAGAGGCAGATTTTGGAGTAACTGAATTCTCATTGATCACAGGACTTGGTTTTGGGTCCAAGTCTACTATTCCATCGTCCTCGGGGATCTTCAAAAAATGCTTTAGGAGATTTAATCCCCTTTGCCTCGATACATGTGGAAAACGCTTTAGAAGAATGGTCCAAGAAAGAAAGGGGATGGAGATATGACCTTTTGGCTTTGCTATGTTTCTTATACGGTGTTCTTCTTGTAAGAGACCGTAAAACCAAAAAAGGTTGTGGAAGAATATATTCACCTTGTCGATGATCTAGAATCATTTAATGCTTATCCTTGGGGAAGAGTAGCTTTCGATTTCTTGGTGAAAGGAACACGCGTGCATGGCCTAGGACGAGTAAAGGGTTTTGGGAAAGAAAAGAAACGAAAGAAAAGCACGATTTGAGAACTTTGACATCCACGGCTTCCACCCCGCCTTACAAGTATGGGCATATGAGGCGATCCCAGACGTCGCCAAATTGTGTGCCATCACAACAAAAGCTTCCAAGAATCGGGTGCCACGTATTTTGTGTTGGTCAACCGAAGCCACGGTTTTTACAATTGATAAATTGAAAACAACAATCTTGAGGACTTTGCTTAGGGGGATGATGATACGGTAAGCTTTTTAATCAATTTTTATTGTGTGTGTATGCATGCTCATCGTGCCCACTTGTATGCCCACACATCGCCCACATGTTTGCCCACCTTTAAATTTGACATTCACTACTGTACACCTGCCCACTTATTTGCCCACGCTTATACCCACATGTTTGCCCACTTGTATGCCCACATTACTGCCCACATGTTTTTTGACTTTTGTTTATATGTTTGTAGCTCGTTGTTCACAAACACCGAAACCGTCCAAATTGGAGCAAGATCGAGTCCTTGCAAAAACTTATTATGTGGGAAGATACACTTGAGAAAGAGGATTTGAGACAGAAAAATGAAGAAGAAAAAAGAAGAAATCTTTGAAAAGAAAAATGTTTGAGGAAAAAAAGGAGGGTGAAGGTAATGATGAGGATGGGAGGCAAATCCTCCCATGGATGGTTTGGTTTGTCGAGGAAATTCGACAAAATTGAGTCCATCTTTGAAGTCAATAATGGAGCATTTGGGATGCTCAATTGTCAAGAGGTGGGCAAAGAACAAGCTCCATCGAAAGTGCCCACCGTAGTTCCGACGATGGTGCCGACAATCGTGCCGACAAGGATGGTGGCGACCGGGACGCAGCGACCCGCGTTGCCCAACACGATGACGCCGGGACTTGGCTGCCGATATTGTTGCCAACATTCCCGCCCGACTTGCTTGCCCACATTGTTGCCGACAAGCTGCCGACATTCCCGCGGACTTGCCCGCCCACATCATTGCCGACAAAGCCTGCCGACATTGTTGCCGACAGTGGGCACCACTTTCAAGCGAAGAACTCCATGCTCTTCCCCCTCATCCCCTTCTCGATGTTTCTCAAAAGATACATAGGTCCTTTTGCCCTTGTTCCCAAGAACGACGCCCAACCCATTACATATGTCTCACACAAAGGATTTGAAGAATTGATTGCCAAGCCTTCAAAACTTGATGCATTACTTTCAGTGGTTCAAACCACTGAGGTTGTGGCTTCAAATCCAACAATTACTGTCGATGGTGAGGACGGTGCATCCGAAAGTGATGGGGACAATGCCAAGCCTGATTTTGTCGATATTGGTAGTCCTGTCAGATTCGGATCTCCAAAACTTGGTGACATTGTTTATCAAAAACGTAAAAGGATGATAAGACCTGGCCCCACAAAGAAATCACCTTTTACGGACCCAAGTCATCATGTCCCACCGAGGAAGAAGGGTAAGGTGGTTGTGGAGGATGCTCCGGAAATTCCTCAGCTGCAACTCTTTGATCCAATGGGCCTTTACCCACAGGCCTTGATTGAAGAATTTGAGAAGTGGTTTGATGAAAACAAGGACAACAAGGACGTAGTTGTTCCTTGTTCAGTTGAGGAAGGTCACAAATTTTGTGCCTCGTGGTTCTTGAATATCCGTGACACGGAAGGATGGCTGGATGATCAGGTATGTGAATAAAATCACTTCCATTTTCCTGCCCACTTCTTCACCTATCTTCCTGCCCACTTTTGTTTTTACTTGCCTACATCTCTGCCTTACTGTGTGCCCACATATGTGCCCACATTGCAGCAAATGGACTTGTTGATGCGCCTCGTTGCGTATAAATCAAAAAAATGGCCTGAACGTTTCTTGTCGAATCGACAACCGTTGATATGCTATTTTGGGTACGTAGCATCATTCATTTACACAAACATTTCATTCATCTTGTTTTTTGATATAAATTTGTTTATGACATTGATTTACTTTTATTTGACAGAATAATTTGACTATGAAATGGGGTGCCAAGTTTGTGAAAGCTTCAAAGAACAAAAAGAAACTCTGGTCTTGGTGGAAGGAGGACGAGACTATGCTGGAATATTTGATGGGCACATATCCAATAGACGGTGTAGGGAAATCATGGGCTAATGTTGAGAAGGTCTATGGCATAGGCCACGTCACTGGCAACCATTGGGTGGTATATGAGTTGGACTTGAACAAAAAGTTGATCGTTGTATATGATTCAATGTCCGAGTCCAAGTCATTCAATACTTATATTGGACAATTCCGTAAATTAGCGTTAATGCTACCAAGTTTGTGCGAGGAAGCTCATATTTGGGACAACAGGGTCGAGCCCCCCCAAAAGGATTGGAATGTTGAATGGTATGAGCATCCTCCGCAACAATTGAATATCAGTGATTGTGGAATAATGTGCATGAAGATTGTGGAGTCCTTGGTCACGGGGCGCGGTGTAGTGAAAATCAACGCCAAGAGGTGCGATGAATTCAGGCTCAGAATTTGCTCAGAATTTTACAAAAAAGGAAATATTAGATGTTAATTTGTAAGTATATTGTGTGGATTAAACTTTTATTTTTGTTTCCTATATTAGATGTCAATGTAGTACTTGTATATGTATGACGTTAGTACTTGTATATCAATCGTAATTATATATGACATTAGTACTTGTAATTCCAAATTAGGCCTGCCCACAATCCTGCCGACAATCATGCCTACAATCATGTCTACGCAAATGCCCATTATTATAAAAAATTGTATAAGACACAGATCTAAAATTAGGCCTGCCCACAATCATGCCTATGCAAATGCCCACTATTATAAAAATTGTATAAAACACAGATCTAAAATTATGCATGCCCACAATCCCGCTACAATCCCTTTACGAAAATGCCCACTATTTGAAAATTGTATAAGACACACATTACGCCGCCCGCATACCACCTCATCAACATCATTAAGATTGCATCCAAAAGGGCCACCGGAGGGTATTCCCTAGCATCCCTGAGCACGACATTAAGACTCTCCGCGATATTGGTAGTCATGATGCTATATCTTCTACCCGGAAAAAACACACGAGCCCATTGCTCCTTCTGAATATTTTCAGTCGTCAGGTAGTTATATATATCACTAGATACAAAATATATCTCGTTCATGATATGTCGAAAATCGGATTCATTATATGTCTTAGCGGCACAATAGAGTAGAGCCGATACATCGACATCCTTAAATTTGGCAACAACATTTTGTCTTAGATGGTAGATGCAAATTCCATGGTGTGCATCAGGGAAAACTTCCTTAACGGCATTAGCAATAGGCGATGGCGGTCCGAGATAATAACCAAATCCTTCTTCTCCGCCAACAAGACATTTATCTTTTCAAGAAACCATTTCCATGAAGCGTCATTCTCCGAGTCAACAATGGCAAATGCTAAAGGGTAAATTTGGTTGTTCGTCCATACCGGTAGCCACTAATAACATACCTCGGATACTTCCCCTTTAGATGCGTACCATCCACAACTAATACGGGTCGAATACATGTCCAAAATCCACGTATACACACACCTAAAGCCATATAACAATATTTGAAACAACCACCTTCATCGGCCTCAATCTCGGTCACGACAAGACCTCGATTGACTTGTTGGACACGCTCCAAGTAAGCCGCAAGTTGTTTGAACGAATCTTCCAGGAGAACCTCTAACCAATTTATTTGCTTCTTCCTTTGCTCTCCATGCTTTGTCATAACTTATGTCCACATTGAATTTATCTTTTATTTCAACAATAATAGCTAGAGGTGGGTATGAATGTGTGGTTTGTTTATACCGTACATAATCGCCTCACCCAACACCTTACTCCTACTGCCGATCTTTGATGGTTGTTCATTTCAATCGAACACTCATGACAATTTATATATTTCACAACAACCCATAGATGCCCACCTCGCCGCCTAGTCACGCATATCATCCACCCACAATTTTTATCCACACACTTGGTAACAAATCTAAGCGTACCGACTTTTTAACAATGTGTTGTCTATTTTTCAAAGATACAAATTATTGCAAGTCGCCGAGTAAATTCTTCTTTCGCATTGCGAAAAACTTGACCAACCAGTAAATCATTATCTACCGAGATAGAGTTACAATTGCTTGTTTGATTGCTAATAGGCCCCACACCCATCGTGCCGGCCGACAAATTCCTTTTGCATGATTGACTATCATGCCCGGTATGCCCACCTTCATGCCTACCTTCATGCCCACTTTTTCGCCCACAATTTTGCCCACAATCTTGCTTACACTCCCGACCGCCATTCTTATGCCCACTGACCGCCCACAATCTTGCTACACTCCGCTACCATTATCCCGCCCATCATCATGGCGATTTTAAGTTGATGTTCTTGCCTACTCTCTGACGACTTTTGTGCCCACCCCGAGTTTAGCATTCCCCTCGTCGCCTCAACACCACCACCACAACCACCACCACTACCATCTTCGTCACTTGACATATCTACGCCCTCCCAAAACAGAGGGTCATTCTCAAGGTCTTCAATAGTCATACCTAAATATTCTTCAAAACCGATGTTTCTTTGACAACCCCTTTGCCTTTATCGATGTTATTGTTGGGCGTGGTAGATCCTCTTGAACAATTGGGATTTAGATAGTTTCAACACCACCACCATCATTCTCTTTAAGTAATAGGACGATCATCGCCACTGACATATCTACATCCTCCCAAAACATAGGGTCATTCTCAAGGTCTTCCATAGTCATATCAAAATATGGAAGTGTACTTGGTTTTCTTTTTGCAGCCCTTTTTAGTTTATTGATCTTACGCTTTTTCGTCGTACGCACCGGAGGTGGCATAAGCTCTTCAATGATAGGTTCTTTTTTAATTGGTAACATCACTTGATTGCTACTAGTGACTCAAAGAGTGTTTTTTCTTCTTTTTATTTTTCCTTCTAATCGACAAACCGAATGCAGACAAAGGCTTCTCGCTATTCATGCGAACAAGTAGCCTCACATCATCATCATCGGTATTTGGACATGGTGGCAAAGGATCAACATGTTCATAGCCAAACCAACTGGTCAACTCTATTTCACACTCATATGGATTGAATTTAGAGAAAATATAAGCTTTCCGCAACAATTCAGCGTAAGTGAACTCTGAAGGGAAGAGAACAGTTTTGGAATGCTTCCCTGTATACCTCCATCGGGATGTACTTATGTCACAATCCCAAACTCCATCCCATAAGAGCATTATATGAACCCCTGCAGCAAATAGATAGATATAAAAGATCAGTTTCGTTGTCCACCCACAAAATTTTGACATTCAATGTAAATGCCCACATAAATACCCACCCAAGTGCCCACATCCTGTCCAGTTCACTTTGTCCTCCCAAACAAAATGACATTGAATTTAACCGCCACACAATCGCCCACATAAATACCCACCCAAGTGCCCACATCTCCGTCAGTTCACTTGTCCACCCACAATTTTTGATATTTAACATAATCGCCCACCCACCGATTACTGCGGTTATGCCCACGTGTTTGCTCATCGATACAACTTGCGAAAAATCGAAACTCTTCAAATTATACCCATTTCAAAAATCGTGAAAAATTGGTTAATTGAACCATTTTGCGAAAATGAAAATCATTAACATTACACGAAAGAACAATCAAAACTAACCTTTATCCATATTTTTCAAGCAAGAATCGAGATTTATTGTCGAACACAAAGGTCCTCGATTTTGCCTCCTTCAAACGCGTCACATTTACTAGGGTTCGTAATTTTGAAGAAGAAATCGTAAATGTTGATCTCTTTGCTCGAAAATCTTGTAATGTTGATCTCTTTGCTCGAAAATTTTGAGAAGTAGGCTTGTAATGGTGAAACTAGGGTTTGTAATGGTGAAAAGGAAAGGCCCGCATTTGAAAATTTCACTCCCGCCCATAAGTGCTCGCTTTTTCCTTTTTTTTTTTTTCGATTTTTTTAAGTTAAGGGTAAAGTAGACATTTTAGGTAGAAAAAAGGGGTATATTTCATTAGTTATAAAGTGGGGGTATTTTTTCCTTAATACCCCCTTGTTGGGGGTATTTTACCTAATTTCCCAAAGGAAAAAGAGAATGTAAACAAAAGTTGACAAACGACGTCGTTATAATTTCTAAGCATCTTCTGGCAAAGCATCCAGTTTCTGTGTCACGGACTCTTGATTTTTGAACGGGACCGTAATGGCGACGGAGAATGAACCGGCGAAACTGCTTCTGCCATACCTTCAGCGAGCCGATGAGTTGCAGAAACACGAACCCCTCGTTGCCTACTACTGTAACCTCTGTCTTTCTCTCTCTTTTCTCTCTATTCAGTTTAACTCTAAATTGAATTTGAAAAAAAAAAAAAAAACAAGGATTTTGATAGAGATTCATGATTTTTAAATGATCTAATTTAAGGTCCTTTGGAAATCTTTTCCACTCCTTTTCTTTTATGAGTTTTTTTCTATTTATTCCATAACAAATCTTGATCAGGTCGATTGTACGCGATGGAACGAGGATTGAAGATTCCTCAGAGCGATCGTACTAAGACTACCAACGCCCTCCTTGTTTCCCTCATGAAACAGCTTGAGAAGGTTTTCCTTTTTCTTTTAGTTTTTCCTTTTTAAGTTTTTCTGATTATTATAGTTGTGAGCAAATCTTACTTTGCATTCAAGTGAATTTTATTCGTTTTCAATCAGTTATATAATGTCTACAGAGAGAGAGAGCTCACCTGATCTTTTTGGCATATAGAAAATGTGACAAGTTGACGTCCCTTTCATTTTCTTTCTGCCATTGATTCTGTGTTTTGGGCAAGTTATACTTGCTGAATTCAAATTATTTAGCCAGAATAGTTCAGCTTCGTGTAGATCCACATTCTAATTCACGGAATCTTTTACCAAAGTTTTTATTGGAGTATCACCGCATTTTTTATTAAGTAGTTCATATTGCCGTCAAATCGTTATGTGAACACTGCGCATGGATTAACTGATGTGGCGGGTTCTTTGCGGCTTACATTTCCATTTTTTTTCAGGATAAGAAGTCTCTGAAATTGGGACCTGATGATCATCTACATGTTGAGGGATTTGCCTTGAATGTCTTTGCAAGGGCAGACAAGCAAGACAGAGCAGGGCGAGCTGATTTGTATGAAAACTTACTTACACCATGTTAGTTAGTCATAGTTGATAATACTTTTCCTGCGATGTCATGGCAATTGTATGGAGTTCATTTTATATCCTTGGAGGACATATTTATTTAATTTTCCATGCCCTCAAATTATAAGGCTGCTCAATCAAGTTGAGGTATTGAGGTGTAGTATCTAATTGGAACGATATGATAGCATATATGATCCATTGGAGATCTTTTATTTTTGGGCTCTTTTTCATTTGGATTCACATGAGAAACTTTTTGAATTGAAACCATATCTAGAAGCATGTTTCTATGTACTTTATAAACTCATTAAGGTTGCATTTGGATGGAAGAATTTAAATTTAAGGGGAGGATTTGGGGAAAGGATTTCAAATGACTCCACATAAGAGGGATTTGAAATCCACCACAATGACTCAAAAATTAATTCAAAATATGAGCCTAAGGATTGAAATCCATTGTATCCAAACAAGCTCAATGGATTTGTTATTATGGATTTGAATCCGTAGCTTCAAATCCATCTGTCTAAATGAAGCCTAAAGAAATTGTTTGGTGATTCTTTCAATTTTAATTGGTTTCAACTTCATTTAGGTTGCATTTGGGTGGAAGGATTTAATTTTGAGAGGATTTGGGTGAAGGATTTCAAATGACTTTATATAAGATGGATCTGAAATCCACCACACTTACCATACGAGCAGACTCTGCACGAGTAATAAGTAGAGAGGCCTAAACATATGTGAACACGGATAAAATATGATTGTTGCTTGATTTCGTGTATTAGGTACCATGGTGTCCCTCTTGCTCGAGAGAAACCATCCCGTATTGAACTTTGTTTGGACTTTGGATGGATAAAATTGATCGTTTCACCAGAGCTACACTTACATGAATATTTGATCATTCTAACTTGTCATTTGCGTCATATTATCTCAACAATTTCATGATTTAGTGACTGCAGTTACGAATGCATGCCTTGTGATACTGTTGGGGTAAATATGCAGTAATGTATGCATGCCATGTGATATGGTTATGGGAATGACTTTGGGTTGGTTGGATCAGATCTTACAATATCATGTGGTTTGCTTTCGAGTTTTCTCTTTTTCTATTGAAACTCAAGCTCGATCAAATTGATTTATGTTTTCTATTTGAGGCATGTATGAACAACTTCTTCCGCTGAAGCTGCTTGACAATATATAAATGACTTTATAGTTGGATGTACCAAGTCAATGGGAGTTTATATTATTTTGGTCTTGCTCTTCCGAGTTGCTAATCATGATTCCTTTGCTTGTTACAGGAATACTGCAAAAACTTTCTATGCTGCAAGCATTTTCTTTGAAATCCTGAATCAGTTTGGTGAACTTCAGCCTGATGTGAGCATCGCCTAATTCGCTCAAAATATGTCAATTTTTATTTATCCTTACTCTTTAATACCGCTGTTACAGCTTGAGCAGAAACAAAAGTATGCAGTATGGAAAGCAGCTGAAATAAGGAAGGCTTTGAAAGAAGGGAGGAAGCCTGTTCCAGGTCCTCCTGGTGGAGATAAAGATCTATCAGTGCCAGCAAGTCCATCTAGTGGTGAATATGTATGTTACTTTTACCTGTGACTTTATTCGCTTAATCATTTATTGCTACGTGGTGAGAAATAAAGTGGATAATGCTTTGTTTGGTGAAAGCTTATTTGCTGTTCTATTGGTGTTGATTGCACTCAATTTGTTCCCAATCTTTTCCTTTTATTGATAGAAATCAATTTATAGTTTTGTTTGTTTATCAATTTCCTAAAGTGTCGTGTGGTTCCACTTAACATTAATCAACAACGAATTTTTTTTTGAGACGAAACTCGTCATAAAAAGATCAGAAGGATAATTACAAAAACATATTACAAAAAAATTCAGAGATATTTGAAAATTACAAAAAACCCCTTGAGGTTTGATTCCGTGTTAAATATAAGGGGTAATTGTAATACTTGTACTAATATAAGGGGGCATTTGAAATGTTTTTGGTTATGAAGGGGGAAAATGTAATACAGAATCAAATGTCAAGGGGATTTATAATTAGCCCAAACCTCAAGGGTAGTTTTTGTAATTGTCCCAAGATCAAATTGAAAAAATTGTTTCAAGGACAGAGTACATCTTGTATTTTTCTCAAACATTGAATACTCTTTTTGCAGGATCTTGAACCAAAGAGAAATGATTTTACCGATTTTGCCCCTAGGCCCGAACACACCAGAGTAGATCCTGCTGCAGAAACTGCACCAGACTCAGATTCATCTCCTCAGCCATATGATCAAGACAATAATTTTCAACATTCTACTAATTTCTCACGGCAACCTTCAAACCTTACGCCGTCACCTTCTTCGACCACTTCTCCGCCATCTCATTATCCTACCGATAATTACCCATCTGACAGCCTTCATCAGCCACCTTCAGCAAACAACTCCGAACATTCCATTTATCATCAGCCATATCACCACCAACCGTACCAGCCAGAACCTCCTCAACACTACCCTTCGCACGATGTACCGTCGTACTCATATCCAAATTTCCAGTCTTACCTAGTTTTACGGAAAGTAGCCTTCCTACAGCTCCAACTCGTTACCCTTCTTTTCATCAGGGTTCCGATGCTTTCTATGCAAATTCGTCACCTTCTAACACGGCAGCAGCTTATGCTTCGACTCCTCAATATAGTTCTAACGGCAGGAATGGGAGTAGTGTTTCAGAAATTCCAACGACCACTCAAAAATACGAATACGACAGCAATTACCAGCCTCCACCGGAGAAAATTGCTGAAGCACACAAGGCTGCGAGGTTTGCAGTTGGGGCCCTGGCGTTCGATGATGTTTCTATTGCAGTTGACTACCTTAAGAAATCTCTTGAGCTGTTGACAAATCCATCAGCTGGGCACTGAAACTACTGTTATTTGTTGACTTGATGATACCAAGGTTTGATTTGTAAAGATTATTTGGCTTGCTTGGATGTTTGCTTGTTTGTCTCATGATCTGTGGGCATTGGAATCAGATATTTATATCTGGAAAATGTGAGGGCCTTGTGGTCAAGCCGTGGAATTTTTAAGATGACAAGATATGTTTCATCACTTCTAAAGTGATGTTGCTTAGTTTTGAATATTTCCGGGGGCTTCATTTCCTTGAAAGGGGTCAATGTTCTTTTCCACAATTACCCACGCGTTTTCTTGTTATGCAATTGTTTTGGAAATACTAAATTTTAAGAGAACTAAGTATAAATTGAGAATTTTTCCGGGGTGGGGGTTGTGAGTTTGTTTTGTAAATTTCGATAAATACAGAGGTCAATACTTTCCAATTTTACCAAATAATGATATGGAAAATATAACTAGCAACTGGGGTTATAAGATGAGAATAAAAGTTGGGATGGATAAATGTAATTTCAAACTTTAAGGGTTTACCTATATATAGATCAAACTTCAGGAAGGCCAATATTGTTAAGATAATTAGGTTCGAATTTTTTTTATCAAACCTTTCCAATCGACATGATGACAAACCTTAAATTCTCATTAATTTTATTTTATTTTTTAACTAGTGTGTATCGAAAGGCTTTAATCTTTGGGTCCATTTTTTGACGATGATTAACATGAGGATACTAGTGTATATGATATGAAAAAACATCAACGAATTGTCCCTTAAAATAATCAATCGGTGCTCAAGCCCGCCTTCATTTCTTCGCCCCTCAACTTCCTCAGTTGAGTTATTTTTACGTTTCAAAGGGATTGCATATGCATAATTTCTAACCCAAAGATATAAAATGAAAACGATAAAAGTATTTTTTTTAAGTAAGGGTGAAAACGCATTAGGACACAGTCGCAATCGTATCATAAGCGTCGAGCAAAGGATGATAACTTGACATCAACTCCGCCAATGCTATAAACGCTAAATTGAAATAAAAAACTCAAAATAAAATTTAAAAAGGAATCCTTACATTGCATTTGGATGGAAAAATTTGAAACTATGTATTTCAAATATATAATAACAAATCCACTGAATTTGTTTGGATGAAGTCATTCTATAATGAATAATTTCAAATCATTGGAAGTTATGTTTGGAGACATTTTGGAGAATTTTGAATCCATATTATTTGGAGTCATTTGAAATCACTTCCCCAAATCCAAATCATCTCATCCAAAATGCAATCGTAGTTTATCGAGAAGGATAAGCCAAAATCATGTGTTGTCGTGTGCAAACCAATAGTAGAAAATTTAATTATTTTTGGCAATATTGTTCACTAACTCCAAAACCTCCTCGTATAGCATGAGAATGCCAAGGTAACTAGTTGTAGTTGTAATCGTGACTTTTGGTAAATTCGGACAACAAACAAACAAATATACAAACATTGAATCTAGTTTACAAGAGATGCAAACCCTATGGTATTTTCAATGTTTATCTTGTTCTCCTATAAACACTCATCATTAACTATCCCAAAAAAAAAAAAAACAACACTCATAGTTAATTATCTTCCTCTAAAAATTATTTTTACAATATTTAAACAATTCCCCCCTCCCCCCCCAAAAAAAAAAAACCTCCTCGTATAGCATGAGAACGCCAAGGCAACTAGTTGTAGTTGTAGCGCGTTGGTAAATTCGAGACAACAAACAAACAAATATACAAACATTGAATTAATATGGTGAGAGGGATAACTTCAATTAATCATCCCAATCATTTGTATGAAGCATGTCTTGTCGGCAAACATACAAGAAAGAGTTTTCCAAAAGAAACAACATGGAGAGCAACCAAGCCGCTTGAACTTGTGCATACGGATGTGTGTGGACCAATTAATCCATAATCACTTGGTAAGAATAAATATTTTTATACTCTTATCGATGATTTTCAAATTTAAAGACTTGGGTTAACTTTTTGAAGCAAAAATCGGAAGCCTTCGCTACTTTCAAAAATTTCAAGACACTTGTTGAAAAAGAAAGTGGCTACGAAATCAAAGCTTTGAGATCCGATAGAGAAGCGAGCTCACTTCAAGAGAATTCAATGAGTTTTGTGCAACTCATGGAATTCGCCGTCCTATGACAGTTTCTAGATCGCCACAACGCAGTGTCACCGAGAGAAAGAATAGAACCATTCTCAACATGACCGGATGTATACTCAAAGCGAAAAGTATGCAAGGAGTTGTGGGTCAAGTCAGATGTATCATGTGCGGTGTACTTATCAAATCGTTCACCGGCGGTGAATGTCAAAATAAACACCTCAAGAAGCATGGAACGGAAAGAAACCAAATGTTAATCATTTGCGAGTATTTGGAAGCATTGCTTATGTTCAAGTACCCCACCAAGCGAGATCCAAACTTGACGATCAAGCGTCAAGCACGTGTTTATTAGATATGATTATCATTCAAAAGGCTAACAGTTGTTCAACCCGAACAATGGCAAAGTTGTGATAACCCGTGATGTTGAGTTCGATGAAGGAGCCATGTGGAATTGGAAGGCCCACAATGAAAAATCTTATGATTTTCTTCCTCATTTTGGAGAACAAGATGATATGGAGCTTGAAGCAATTCTACACCACTTCCTTTGGCAATTCCATCATATACTCATGGAGAAAATTCAAGTGAAAGGCCACTAAAAATCGAGAAGTCTCGATGACATATATGAAAGATCTCATGAAGTTTCTCTTGACAATGATGAATTGTATTGTCTTTTTGCAGATAGTGAGCCTCTAACTTTTGATGAAGCAAAACATGACAAACAATGGAGAAAAGCCATGGATGAGGAGATTAATTCGATTGAGAAAAACCATACTTGGGAATTAACCACTCTTCCCAAGGGTCATGAAGCTATTGGTGTCAAATGTTTGATACATGTTTTTATCTTAATTTTGATGATTTTATTTTATCACCAAAACAATGTTTTTTAAAGGTTGTCCAAATACTCCTAAATGATTTAAAATAGTTTTAATATTTTCGGAGTATTTCCTCAAGTTTATTTTTGTTAATAATGGACAACACTTTTATTGATTTTATATCAATGGGTTTTTACTCCTATAACAGGTCCCTAAATGTTGTCTAAATACTCTCGATCGGTTTAAAATATTTTTACTATATTTTCGGAGTATTTCTTGAGTTTTATTTTCGACAAAAATTGGACAACATTTTGTCTCGTGGTCGACCGCCGGTCATCTATAGGGCAACCCGTACTGAAGATGTTTTTAGAAAGAAAATGAGACGGAAGAAAAAATAAAGCGGGTCGACCCGGTCACCCAAATGTCGGCCGACCCGGCACTGCAAGTTTCATTTTGAAAACGAGTAACAAAACCTCTTCGTTTTTTGATTAGGGGGACCGGTTGAGACAGTCGGTCGACCGGTGAAGCTTATGTCGGCCGTGCCGCCTGTTGAATTTTTCAAAGCGTTCTTTTTTCTCTTATTTACGTGCGACGGTCTATGTATTGAATGACAAAAATATGACCGTTTGACGGACACATTTCCTTAAATTGTGGGATTGATTTCTAACAACTATATTCTTGATTTTAATTGTATTTTTTTGTAGATTTTCAATCCCCAAGAGGAGCCTATGCTTGATCAATCATCTCCTATAAATAGAGGAAGTTTTGGAGCAACCAATACAACAATTGAGATACAACACAACAAGATACACTTCAAGCATATACTTGGTCCTTCATTGTTATTATTCTTGTTGTAAATTTGCCTAGCTTATCACTTTCACATCCTTGAGGTCTAGGCTATTCTTGATTACACCTTGCACTCAAATTGTAATATTCATTATTGAGTTGTAATCTTGATTTTTGGTTATCATTCAAACACAAGATATCCTTGTGAGTGTTCTTGTGGTAAGAACACACTTGGATGATCTAGGTGATAGGTGAAGAAGATTGTGGTGATCTTTTTATTGAGGTGTTGAAGAATTTGGTATTCTTCAAAGTTGAAGATTGTGGTAATCTTCACAAGGTGCGATTGAAGGAAGATTGTGGTAATCTTCAAAGGGAGATTGTGGTAATCTCCAAAGGTGGTGTTGTAGAAGAGTGTGGTGCTCTTCAAGGTGTTGTAAGTTGAATTTGTATTAATTTTGGTAATTAATAAAATTCTTTTCTTTTCGAAATCCATCCCGGATATACTAGGGTGGTAGAGGATTAGGCCCCTAGGTGGGTTGAACCTCTTTAAATCAAGTGTGTTGTTTACATTCCGCACCTTTATCATTGTGTTTGAGCATTTGATTGCAAAAAGAGGGCGAAATCGAAAAGATGGAGATAATATATTCACCCCCTCTAGATTATCGTAGCCGCTTGGACTTACAAATGGTATCAAAGCCAAACTCTTTGGCAAGCTCGTTTCACATCGCGAGTAAAGAGAAACGATCGTCGGCTACGAACGAAGCTCATCTATCCAAGCACCTCCACCACCAAGCCACCACTATTTGATTCCAAGAATTTTAATTTTTGGAAAGAAAGAATGGAATGCTACTTACAAGGTTGCGGGTTCGACATTCGAACACCGTCATAAACGGAGAATCCATTCCAATGAAAGATACACCACACACCTCAAAATGATTCAAAAAGCTCAATGATGAAGAAAAGAAAATCATCTCCTTAAACGGTAAAGCTCTCAATATCTTGTATTGTTCATTTACTAATTTAGAATATGAACATATTGTAGGAATAAAGTCGGCACATGAAGTATGGCAAAAATTAGAAGCCATCTATGGAGTTTTTGCAAATGAAAGGAGTCAAACAAAAGCATCCTCTTCTCAAAGGGATACAAGTTCATATCCAAGGAACAAGCCTCTTACAACTTCCAATTATGAAGAAGTTGAATATTGTTTTATGGGCATCAATGAAGAAAATGAGGTATGTCTTAAACCCTCTACTTCCTATGATATTGACATTCAAAATGATTATAGTGATTTGCAAAATGATTATGATGAACTTCAAAATGAATTCCAAAGCTTACTTGTTAAATACAAAAATTTGAAAAAGGAATTCAATATTTTGAAAAATGATAAGGATAGCTTATTTACTTCCTATGAATCACTATCATGTGCTCACACCACCACTCTTGACAAGGTTAGAAACCTTGAAAAAAAGAAAATAGTACTCTTGTTGAAAATATTGATTGCATGAAAAAGGATTTATTAAAATCCAACTTGAGTACCAATAAAATGTCCAATATTGGTGATATTCATAATTGTGAAAAAGGACTTGATCATAAGCCTAATATTGTTAATCATATGAAAAAGGATCAAGTCACTATGCATATTGTTCATTATGCTCCTAGAATTATTACTTGTTTTTATTGTGGCAAAAAGGGTCATACAAACTAATTCTTGTCGGGCTAGAAATAGCTCTAATTATTGTTGGAGACCTAAAAGTCTCAAAGCTAATCCTAAAGGACCCAAACACATGAGGGTACCACAAAATAATGTCATATTAGGTACCCGGCGAAATAATGATCGAAGAAAATCCATACCGCCAAGAAGATATCAAATGACCGTGTCATTTGATCAAAGAAGGAGAAACTATTCCCAACAAAGCCAATTTCCAAGAAGAGGATATAATCAAAATTGGGAAGAACATAGCCCTTGGAAATGGCAAAGACATCATCAACAAGATGATTTTCAAAGAAGAAGAGACTTTCAACAATGGGAAGGCAACAAACCTTGAAATGGAGAAATCAAAGAAGTTATCATCAACAAAGTGACTTCTCAAGGGGAAGATACCATCAACAATGGGAACGGCACAACCCATTGAAATGGCGTAATTGGTAACCCGTATCTCCCTATTTAAATATGCATTTTATTATTATGCATGCTTTTATTTGTGTCTTAATTGCAAAATGAGTTTTCAAATATTTATTTTTAATTAAGGTCTTCAATATATACTTGTGCTTTTTAAAATTTTTTTTAAAAAAAGACCTCATATGATGTTTTTAAAACTCTTGTGCATTTTTGTAGACTAAAGTGTGTTATCATCTTTTATGGATTTTTATGACATGAGCTTACTTGTGATATCTCTTAGCCTACACTTTTATCATTATGATTTGTGCTAGATATATTTTAAGAATTGTGTAGGATACATATCTCATGCTCATTAGCTATTACGTCTTCAAGTTTCTTAAACTATCGAGGTACGTTCGATCATATTTACCTTAAAACTCAATATTATACTTATGCACATATCTTTCAAAATATTTCATTTTGACCCCTTAAGTGCCCCTAAATGATTTTTGCAAATATTTTTCTTTAAAAAAAAAAAAGGCACTACTTGTTAAGTCTCGATTTTCTCGAATATATGTTTTCCGAAACCCATATTTGTTGGATATAGTCCATAATTATCTTTTTGCAAAGTTTTAAAACTTTTGGGGTGAAAAATAGAGTTTTGGAAAACTCGGGAAGAGGAAAAATTACCAGGGCCCGGTCAAAGCGGGCGGCCGTGCGCCGCACGTCGCCGGTCGCCCCCTACTCGACCGGTCGCCAGGACTATTTTTGACTTTAAAACATTCTGTCTTGACTCTTAAAACACAGCAGGATATTTTCTCAAACCCTTATAGCAACGATTTTTCCCCTTTCTTCAAAATCTTCAATTCTTCATCATTTTCACGATTCTTGTTGCTAATCGTCTTATTTTCACAAGAATCTTACATATATGGCTCCCCCAAAGAATTCCACGGTCGAAATCCCATCTCCAAGCATAGAAGGGGCGAGAGAGGGTTCGTCTAGAAATCGGCAAGAGGAAGCCGAACAAAGGGATATTCGAGCCGCTCAAAGAAACGTGGCTCAAGAAGGTGATGATGTTCAAAATCCCATTCTCTCTCGGGCCCAAATTTCCGAGCTACGCGGAACGATTTCGCTCCAAAATTGCCGTTGGGCGAAAGGTAAAAAATCCTTTGTTACTCAAGCCCCTAATTCCCACAATGTTCTTAATTTCATCAATAAATATGCGGAATGGTATTATGAGGACTCGGGAATGGGAGGAAAGTCTATTGCTCGGACTAAAATGTGTCGTTTTAGTTCATTTACAAATGAGTATCCTACAATTAGAGGATTTTTTGAGGAGCAAGGTTGGATGTATTTATGGGAACATGCTTATGTGTTGTATGATGATGATATTATCCAACTCTTTTATGCCAATATGTGGGTCGAATATGATGTTGAAAGAAAGCCTATAGCCAGTAAATTCACTTATAAGGGGACGACATTTTAGATGGACTCCCAATGATATTTGCCGGTTTTTTACGTGTTAGAGAAGGTGGTTGGGATTGTTTCTCTTGTGGGACTTGGAATGATGAAATGTTGGGGTGTCAATGAAAGAAGTGAAGACGTATTTGGGAGTATGGCCAAAGTACTCTTTGTTGGCAATGACACTTGAGCATCGTATTTTGTCGGTCATTGTTGCATATTGCATTTGTGGTAAGTCGGGAAAGATGCCTAGCAACATGGATTACTTCTTGACGTATAAGATTGCTAGGAGGGAACCACTTAACTTTGGTGCCATACTTATTCAATGTCTAATCGAGTCCATCACTCAAGGTAATAACAAGTTAGCTATGGGAAATTGGATTTGTAAACTTCTTATTCAATCGGGACTTCCTTCGTCGGAGTGTAACTCGGAAGTTTTCCAAAATGACCGACATTGATAATATCTCCCAATGGTCACGATGCGCAAGAATATGGACATCCGACCAACCAAAATGGCTAGAGGAAGAGGTCAAGAGTCCCCGATCCTAATGACTACTTTGATGACGCCGAGGCCGCAAGATTGGCGGAAGAGGGTGAACCGAGCAATCCGGAGGGTAATACTAGGTGCTCAATCGCCTGCCAGGAGGTATACTCAAGCCGAATTTGATGAGATGAGGACTTTTCATGAGACGAGATATGAGGCTTTGGAGCAAAAGACCTCCAAAATGCAAAAGTCTATCGGCAAATTGAAGAAATTTATCAAGGATTTTATTCCCGGATCTTGCTTCTCCTCGGATGAGGAATGATGTCCCCACCCCTTTACTTTCTAGCATTTTCATTAATGTTGCTTTGTATTTTGATGAACTTTTGTAAAACTCATTTGTACTAATGATGTTTGCTTGTCTTTCTTAAAAGGGTTAAAATTGCAAGTTGATAATGACTTGTGGATGATCATGAATTTGATGGAGTATTTGATGGTAAAAATACTCTAAAGCATTGTTTGATAATTGGTATGAAGTACTTGATGGTAAAAGTGCTTCTCTTAATGCTTTATGCTTAGATGGTTATGTTGGGACATTTGATACATGTATTGTTTAAAGCATGACTTATTACTTGATGGATGCTTTCGATTTTTGGCATTTGTAATGCCTTGACCATTTAGCTTATCTCAATTGGGTTGAACCTTGAGAATCTACTTTGAGCTTCTTATTTGATGAACAAATTGTTGCATATGATTTTTGAGCTTTGGAATGAGGTTGATTAATGATATGAAAATTTTTGGCTTGAAACCTTTACAAGGACTATATGCAAACTCTTTTATTTCTCACGCACACAAGGTGTTTGTTGAAATGTCGCAATGAAACTTTCAACTTCTACATGGTTCTCTTGCTTCAAAAAGTCTTAAAATCTTTTTGAAATCATGTTTTTAGCTTACTAATGAGCTTATGGATCTCTTATGGATTATTATGCTTTAATTGTTCAACGGTTATTAAACCGTCCCTTTGCGCGCGCCTTGATATTATTGTATGATGTTTTCACCATCCTAACATTCTTTTGATGATTCCAAAGGGGAGAAAAACAGGATATTGGCTCATTAGCTCAAAGAAGCTAATAAAAGCTTGTCATAAAAGCTATAAGCTATGGCTCATAAAAGCCATAAGTTGTGATTCGTTCTTAGTCCAATTGTTGCTTGATGGACTTATATAATTGTTTAATGATGTTTTTGACAGGGGAGCTTATAAGCTTGTCATAAAAGCTATAAGCTATGGCTCATAAAAACCATAAGTTGTGATTCGTTCTTAGTCCAATTGTTGCTTGATGGACTTATATAATTGTTTAATGATGTTTTGTGACGGGGGAGCTTATAAGCTCTTAAACAAATTGTAAAAGCTAAAGCTTTTAGCTTATGGAAAATTGCTTTTACATTATTTTTGATATGCTTGTTGATAGGGGAGCTTGTGCTTACTATTGAAAAATATTTACTCCCTACTTGGTTCCTTTAATATTTTTGGAAATTTTGGTTGCTTCCAAACGGTCAAATGTTTTTAGGAAAATCATTTCTAAAATTGCTCTCTTAGTACGTGTAAAAATTGTTTTGGTTTGTAATCATCAAAAAGGGGGAGATTGTTTGATACATGTTTTTATCTTAATTTCGATGATTTTATTTTATCACCAAAACAATGTTTTTTTTAAGGGTTGTCCAAATACTCCTAAATGATTTAAAATGGTTTTAATATTTTCCGGAGTATTTCCTCAAGTTTATTTTTGTTAATAATGGACAACACTTTTATTGATTTTATATCAATGAGTTTTTACTCCTATAACAGGTCCCTAAATGTTGTCTAAATACTCTCGATCGGTTTAAAATGTTTTTACTATATTTTCGGAGTATTTCTTGAGTTTTATTTTTGACTAAAATTGGACAACATTTTGTCTCGTGGTCGATATCGTCATCTATAGGGCAACCCGTGCACTGAAGATGTTTTTAGAAAGCAGAAAAATGAGACGGAAGAAAAAATAAGCGGTCGGCCGGCCGCTCAAGGCGTCGGCCGGTCCGGTCGGCCGGCCAGCAATGATCGACGGGCCGACCACACTGCAAGTTTCATTTTAAAACAGAACAAAACCTCTTCGTTTTTTTTTTGATTAGGGGACGGTTGAGGGGTCGACCGGTCGGCCTATGTCGACTGGGCCGCCTGTTGAATTTTTCAAAGCGTTCTTTTTCTCTTATTTCGTGCGACCGGCCGCATCTATGTATTGACAAAGAAAAATATGACCGTTGACAAACATGGACACATTTCCTTAAATTGTGGGATTGATTTCTAATGACTATATTCTTGATTTTAATTGTATTTTTTTGTAGATTTTCAATCCCCAAGAGGAGCTTATGCTTGATCAATCATCTCCTATAAATAGAGGAAGTTTTGGAGCAACCAATACAACAATTGAGATACAACACAACAAGATACACTTCAAGCATATACTTGGTCCTTCATTGTTATTATTCTTGTTGTAAATTTGCCTAGCTTATCACTTTCACATCCTTGAGGTCTAGGCTATTCTTGATTACACCTTGCACTCAAATTGTATTATTCATTATTGAGTTGTAATCTTGATTTTTGGTTATCATTCAAACACAAGATATCCTTGTGAGTGTTCTTGTGGTAAGAACACACTTGGATGATCTAGGTGATAGGTGAAGAAGATTGTGGTGATCTTCTTATTGAGGTGTTGAAGAATTTGGTATTCTTCAAAGTTGAAGATTGTGGTAATCTTCACAAGGTGCCGTTGAAGGAAGATTGTGGTAATCTTCAAAGGGAGATTGTGGTAATCTCCAAAGGTGGTGTTGTAGAAGAGTGTGGTGCTCTTCAAGGTGTTGTAAGTTGAATTTGTATTAATTTTGGTAATTAATAAAATTCTTTTTCTTTTCGAAATCCATCCCGGATATCTTTGGGGTGGTAGAGGATTAGGCCCTAGGTGGGTTGAACCTCTTTAAATCAAGTGTGTTGTTTACATTCCGCACCTTTATCATTGTGTTTGAGCATTTGATTGCAAAAAGAGGGCGAAATCGAAAAGATGGAGATAATCTATTCACCCCCTCTAGATTATCGTAGCCACTTGGACTTACATCAAATTGGGTGTACAAGGTGAAGAAGAATGCTAAAGGAGAAGTAGAAAAATACAAAGCGAGACTTGTAGTCAAGGGCTACAAGCAAAAACATGGAGTTGACTACGATGAAGTTTTTGCAGCGGTTGCCCGCTTGTAAACTATTTGTTTAGTCATCTCTTTGGCGGCTCAAATGAAGTGGAAAATCTATCAACTCGATGTTAAATCAACTTTCTTGAACGGCTATCTTGAAGAAGAGGTTTATGTTGAGCACCCTTTGGGATATGTCGTAGATGGACATGAAGACAAAGTCTTGAGATTGAAAAGGCTTTATACGATTTAAAGCAAACGCCACGAGCGTTGAATAGCCACATCAACAAATATTTCCAAGAGAACGGGCTTGTTCGTTGTCCTAATGAATATGCTCTTTACATCAAAGTATATCATAATGACGATGTTTTGCTCGTTTCTCTTTATGTTGATGATCTAATTTTTCTTGGTAATAATCGAGCTTATTTGACGAGTTCAAAAAAGTGATATCTTTTGAATTTGAGATGACCGATTTAGGACTCATGTCATATTACTTGGGCCTAGAGGTGAAACAAATGGATGAAGGTATATTTCTTTCTCAAACTGGTTTTGCAAAAGAAATTTTGAAGAAGTTTAATATAATTGATTGCAATCCGTGACCACACCCATGGAGACTGGTTTGAAGCTATCCAAGTTTGGGGATGAAGAAAAAGAAAATCCGACTTTGTTTAAAAGTCTTGTGGGAAGTTTGAGATATTTGACATGTACAAGGCGGATATACTTTATGCGGTTGGGGTAGTAAGTCATTTTATGGAAACTCCTACTTCTACCCATATTAAAGTTGCTAAGAGGATTCTTCGCTACCTAAAAGGCACGCTTGACTTTGGGATGTTTTATACTTCATCCGATGATTTTACACTTAAAAGATTCTACGATAGTGATTTTTCTTTGGAGATATTGACGAAAGAAAAAACACATCCGGTTTTGTATTTTTCATGGGTGATTGTGCTATTTCATGGTGTTCGAAGAAACAACCTATTGTGACATTGTCAACTTGTGAGTCGAATATGTGGCTGCAACTTCGTGTACTTGTCACACTATATGGCTAAGGAAATTATTGAAGGAGCTTCACTTATCTCAAGTAGAAGCTACAAAAATTTGCATTGATAACAAGTCGGCACAAACACTTGCCAAGAACTCGGTGTTCCATGATCGAAGCAAGCATATCGATACGAGGTATCATTTTATTAGAGAATGCATTGCCAACAAATTAAACAAGTGAAATTCAAGTTTGTGAAGACTCAAGATCAAGTTGCGGATATTTTCACAAAGTCAAGTTTGAAGATTTTCGAAGATTAAAGGCAAGACTTGGAGTGAAGAAGGAAATTCTAAATTAAGGGAGGATTTTGTTAGTAGTAATTTGGAATTTTCAGATTATATCTTTGCATAAGGCGCGGGCAGGTCATATTAGTTGACTGCTACTTTTAGTTTATGAATCTAGAGTTAATGTAGAAGAATGGAGAATGTTCTAGATTGGTTGAGGTGCATGTAGATGGATGAGTCCATTGGTTTACTACATTAAATTAGTTAGTTTGAAGGGTCATTTATGCATCTATAATTAAATACTCATTTGTACTTAGAATTTTGCAAGACATCAAGTTAATAAAATTCCTCTTCCTCCTAGAGTTGTCTTCTACTTTTATATAGTTCATATTTCTAACATAGCAGATTTTCCTCCGTTTCGGTTTTATAATACATGATGTATAAATATATGGTTATAAGTTGCTCAATAAAAGTATTCTTCCATGATTTCGATATCCATTTTTGTTGTCTAATAGCACACAATAACAATAAATTGACTTTGTTATAAATGATTTCCAAAACGAAGATTTATTGTACATACAATAAAGTGTTTAATGAAAGAACCAAAGAGTTTTTTCTAGGCACGCGTCTTATTGGTTGTCGATATAATTCAATGTTGGCTCATTTTTCTTCATGCATGTGTAAGTCTCTAAGTATTTTCGGATCCAAACCACTTGATTTATAGTAGCATTAACGCCTATTTTGCATGTTTTTGTGTATGTTACGTGTGATGATTTATGCATATTTTTGGCTTGTTTTATTTTCATGTTGCACGTTTTAGTGTTATGTTGTGTTATTTTTTTGCTTTTCTAGGTTTTGGTAGAAAAATAAGTTTTGGAGCAAGAAACGTTAAAAGTACTCATTTGGCGCAAGCGTGTGGCGGCAAATCGTATTTTAGACATACCATTTTCATATGAAGTCTATATGATATGATTTTTATACTATTGGAAATATAAGACAAAAATTCTTCAAGGTCTATTTCTAGTATACTAAATGCAAATGAAGACGTTTGGATGAGTTAAAATTATGTTCAAATGGAAATAATATGTTGAAATCTCGGAAATGACACATCTTAATATTTTGGCCATAACTCTCTCTATGATATTGAGGTCATTCAAGCAAAGCTATGGAAAACTAAGAGATAGAGCTACAATTCATACGAATACATTAATGCCAAATTCCAAAGTTTCAAGGGCACGCGGTCACGCACGCAGAACTTCCTCGAACACGAAATTCGCAATGTACTTCCCTTTTTTGGCTCTTCTACCTTGCTTAGGACTCCCAGGCTTATAAATAAAACTTGGGGAGCCCATATTTTCGAACACCTTTACTTCTTAACACTTTTAACTCTAGTTTTTGTTATTTTCTCTTATATTCAACATTGGGATTGCTTGGGTTCTTCCCATCGAAGTTATTTTGCGGCTTAATCCAAGTGTAATATTTCTTCATCTTCTTTTATCGATTTCAATTGTTTGGTGATTGTTGTTATTGCATGATGATGTTTATGATTGTTCTCTTTTCTTTAATTGAAATTATGATATTATCTCCAAGCATGAACTAATTTCTTTGTTCTAGGATTATGATTATTTGATTCAAACAAACAAGCATGAATATGGACTAATTGATTGCCATCCTGAATGAATTGCTTTATTTGATAATTGATTGTTTGGCCAAATTTTGATTATTTTGAGGGAATAATTGAGATCCAGAGAAGATAGGTATCTCCACATCTTGAGTTTGTGGAGGCTTTCCATTTTCTTTCAAAATTTCTTCAGCTCGATGTGCCTCAGCTATTTCAGCGTCATCGGCATTTTGAGCGTATTTTGTTAGCTTCTTGAGTGACTAATCCTCAACCTGTCTTAACAACTTCCTCAAAGATCAATTGTTTCTTCTGTTGAGTTTGACTGTTCCCAGGCGACTAATTAGCTTCATCGGAGTGTGATGACGCCATTGGAGGTGGCCCATCAACCAAAATAAACTTCATCGGAGTAGCCTTATCACGACTTGGCCCGTGTTGCCTGTGCATCCTCATCAGCTGTGTCCTTGTGAGATGTATCTATGGGACTGGACTTAGCTTCATTATCAGATTCCAGGAATCTAGTATCGATATTTTCCGGGAATCGTGAAAGGCGCTGATCTCTTCTTCTTCTTCAAAGAACCTCCACATGAGGAGAGGGCTCATTCTCAATAACCTTCTTACCTAGGGAAGTATCAACCTCCTCTAGGCCTTCATTACCCGGATCACAATCTGGCTCGCATTGGGCTTTGAACATCCCCTGTGCAGTCTCAATCGCAGCAGGTCTTGTACGCTTATCCCTTCAAAGCAGACGGAGCTTCTTTGGGGTCTTCAATGGCAACCGTCGGAGTCTCAACTCGTTGGATTGCACTTTCGGGGCAGGAGTCTCAACTCCCATGGCCTCACTACCATCCTTTGAAATAGCTGCTTTAGTAGCGTCATCGACCTGCATTGCAGCTGAAGTTTCAGCTGAGACAGTTTGAACTGTCTGAGCTTCATCAACTTCACTCTGCGGAATTGTAGCATTCTCTCCATCGCCTCCAAACTTCATTTGAGGTTGGTCTCTCTGACTGATCCAACCCGGGCCTGTGGTGGCATGAGTTTCCCCCCGGTGGCGCACGGCCGAGTCTTGAGTAGTGGGGTTACTCAAAACCCGAGACTCGGTTGTTAATCCATTTGAGTGTTCAGCCGTTAGGGCAGGTGTCTCAACACCTTCTGCAGGAATCAGCTTGGCTAAGGTGCCCGCTTCATCACCATGTTTAGCTTCATTGCTAGTTTTCCTGGTTCAATCTTCTTCAGAGAGCACGAGAGATGTGGTATCTTGAATGTTCTTCACCATCTCCATTATGTCAGGACTACGGGTAATCATTAAAGATGAGGATTCCCCAGGTCCCCTATTCAGATGTTGCTTGTGGATCTCCTTGGATTATCTGACAGCTTGTCAGAACTCAGCCTTTTCAGCTGCAACAGCAAGGTCGATCTCCTTTATATCACTGTCACTGTTGTCAGTTGAGTCCATGGCATATTTGGGTACATTGGTGAAAGGACATGAATGAGGCTTCTTTGATTCTTCAATAGCTTTGGCCTTCTCCATGGCTTTCAACTTCTCCTCATCCTTCTTTTCATAGAGGATGGATGTACAAAAATCGGAAGTCAAGAGCGAGCTAATCGCGATGTTTCCTTAAAGCTCAAAAGCTCTTTTTCTTCTTAATCAATGAACTCGGGGCTCTTGAATTGATGCCTGGCATAACTCGAGTTTCCAATGCCTCAGGACACTAAGTCTTTCCCCGAATATCGGGGTAGGCAGGAGACACCATTTGAAGGTCGCCATCCTCCTCCTGAATAGGTGCAAGTGGAGCATGTTCCTCCTTAGGTGCTTGTGCATCAGTCTGAGGGGACTGAACAACTATCTCTTCAGATTGTTCAAATTTTGTCTCACTCCATGTTCCTCAAATTGTCTCTCGAACAGTTGGGTCTCGAACAATGGCATTGATCTATAGCAGCAATCTTCTCGACTTCTACGGTGATCACTTCACCACCTCCAACTTCTTGAGACTGCTCCTCCTGAGCTTCAACAGTCTCATTTGCAGGCTGAGTGCCAGACTCAGTTGGCTTCTCCAACTCGGACTTCTTGAAAAACCTTCTTCTTTTTGTTTTAATAAGAGGAGTTACTTCCTCGATGGCTTACGGCTCCACCATCTTTGTCTTCTTGGTGCGGTGGCTTGCGAGGCACAATCGAGCGCTTTTTCTTCACAAGGCGGAGAAGGTGCAGTTGTAACCTTCTCGGTCTCTGGCGGGGCAGTGCAACATCTAACATGACTACGGGGTAGGTGCTTGGGTGAACTTGGCTGCTAGGGCAGTGCATGCTTAGTTGCAACAACTCTATTCTTCTTTCCGAGTCGGCTTTGAAGAAGGAGCCGGAACGATTTGCGGTTGTGTCCTGGGACTGGATCGGTGATTCACCTTCGCCGGTGTCGGCTTTTCGTGCATGTTCTTGACTCGAGCACCGATAGATTTGATTTGAACATTTTCTTGTTGATATGAAAAAGGCTTCCCATGCCTAAGAGCAATCCCCTTCACTTCCATGAGATGGCCAATGACCAGGCCATATCCTACCGAGCTTGCAAACAAACCATCATCAGTAATGGTCTTGTTAATCACATTCTGGCAGATTTGGTTGAAAATGAACTCAGCCTAGTTGACCTTCTTTTCCTCCATGATCGCAGCCATCACGATCAGCTTCATCCGAGACAACTGATTAAAGCTGCCAAATTTCATGTCTATGCATTTGGACACAATGTCCATCAACTTATGATAGTCTTCTTTTATCAATGACTTCTTGGCTGTGTAAACAGCCTTAGCAGCTGACTTTGGCTTGGCAATCTCCTTCCATGCCACAACCAAGTTAATGTCTTTCTCAGCTATCTCCTTCATCTCTTCTGAAGGCAGCTGATAGTGCTCAGCTAAGTCTGCCGCAATTATTTTGATGTCCTTGTTGTGGACCGACGATCTAATCTCCCCATCGTGAACCTCAACATTCACATAGAACATAGCGACCTCCTCTGAGTATGTGTGTAAGAACTCCATCATGAGAGATTCCTTCAGGCCGAATTTCTCCAACTTCTCAACAATCTTTTGAACCAAGGCCTTATCAACTCCCTGTTTCAGCATCCATTCGAAATCCAAAGTCGAGCCGGAGTGGATTTTCTCGAACATCTTGATGAAATCATATGTAGCAACCATTATCTTGAAAAGTAACCGGTGAAATATTCGCAAAATGATGGTTGAATAAACTTAGGGTTTTGTTGCTTTGCAAAGAAAAATTTGCACTTGCTTTCTGGAGAAGAGAGTGTTGTGAGGAGAGAAAAAAATGAGTATTAGTTTTTATGGGACGTGAGAGGACGGTTTTTAGAATTCGAAAAGTCTAATCAAAATCAACGGTCAGGATTAAACCTTGAAACCGCATTAATTTCCCCACATTAAATGTAACATCATTTATATCCAATCATAGGCTAAACATGTGCAGCTTTTGTTTTGACACAATAATTGACGTAATGCCCAAAACATTCCCGCTCACAGAAAATGACTGCGTTTTGTCACTTAGCTCATAAATAACTCAGCTATCTTCCAAAGTTACTTAACTCTGCTTATCTCTTCACATAAGGGTCACTCAACTGTCAACTAACTCGGTACAGCTGATTTCCCGTCTTGGCTGTTTCACTTGGCTGGAATGTGAAACTTTGCTGATTTTTCTTTCTATCTTCTTTGACTCTGCTAATTGAGTCTTTTGAGTCTCCTAACTCAACTCAATCAAACCTAGCTCATTCTTAAGCTCTTTAAATCTCGATTCACATAGAGGTTTAGTGAATATGTCAGCTAACTGCTTATCAATTGAGATGTATTCCAAGGTGATGTCTTTCTTTTCAACACGATCTCTTATAAAATGATATCTGACATCAATGTGTGTTAGGAAATTTATTTGTTAGATTTTGATGATACCATGTAAAACTTAGACTAGGAAGTTGGCACCCCATTTTCCTTGTAATTCGTATTGTAATAGATAGGATCTGGAAGAGCAGAGTGAAGTCACCAAGTCAAGAATACAAGAAGTCAACTGCAGACTCGAAAAAGAAGACTATTGTGTGTCGGTTGAGTATGGCCTAGAAGGAAGTCAATGACTCGACCGAAAGAGAATCGGTTGTGGAACATCTATGTGAAGTATTAGTCAAGTCAACTCAAAGAGCCTAGCCTAACAGTTGAAGTGATAGTTGAGTCAATCTTATGATTAGAGAAGACCCAAGTCACCTGGGTAAAGGTGATCAAGTCAAGACGATCGACTTAGATTCGTTGGAAGAAAGTCAAGGATATTACTTGATATAGTAATACGTCCAAGCCGCCAAGTCTTAAAGTGTTTGGCCTTAAATATGCAAAAGGAATAAGCCAATGGGAAGCACGCAACTTGTGCGTAACCCGCAATTTTGTGATGCCATTTAATACGAGGAAGGGTCAACATCACAGTCTTTGCCGCAGACCAAGAAAAGACGAGCCAATGAACATAAAGTGACATTTGAAACTATCCTATCTCTTCAATGGGCAAATTTCAAATGTGCACTATAAAAGGTCGAGGAAGCTTTTTGAGAAAAGGTTACCTTGATTACTCCGAACCTAACAAGAGCAAACATTCATTGAGCAAGCAATTAATCCGCAATATTCTCAAAGCATTTCAAGATATTCCTCAAGCCTAAAACTCAAAGAAACTCGATCCAACACAAGCTGTGAAGGAAAGATAACTTCAACCAGTTGAAGAGGAAACATTTGAAGATCAAAAAGGGGTCTACTTTCCAAGTTGAAGGATTTTAGAAAGGTTCATGGTCGAACCAAGTTTTAAGTTTGTTAGAGGGCTTCGTGATCAAATCCAAGCACCTTAAAGTGAGTTTGAGTAGCAAGGCAACTACCTCATGAAGAAGCTCAGTCGCAGGAGAAGCCATCTATGTGATCAAGGCTGTCTCGAGACTGTTCACTGCTTTGTAACTTGATCTGTTACTTAGTAGATTCCTCCAGGAGTTGGAGAATAGTGGATTAGAAGAATTACCCCATCTTCGAACCTCTATAAAAATTACTTGTGTCAATTTACTTTCAGCACTTACATTCCTGCATTTACTTTATTTCCGTTGTTAGTTAAATATGCTATCCAACTGATAATTAACAAAGTGCTAAACCAAGTTTTAAAAAAGGCGTTAAATCTATCAAAGGGTGTTAAGTCTTCCCCTTGTTAAAAACCAAATCAACTAAGTTAAGTATTTGGCTTAAGCAGCCGAGTTATACTATCAACAACTTTATCGAGTTTGTTGAGTGGGTAACTTAGCTGAACATAGCCAACTTAGCTGTCCCTCAAGGACACAACTGATTTGAGTCAACTCTGTTGAAAATCTTAAAAAGGACTAAAATCTAAGATTTGGTAAGGTTTATTCAACCCCCCCGTTCTAAACCTTACATCACACCCCTTGGGACCTACAAGTGGTATCAGAGCGGTTTGTTCATTGAGCCTTCCGCACTGGTTACTAAACTAGATCTCAATTTTTCTCAAAGGTTTTAACACTTGTATTTTTCAAAGTCTTTCATTTTTAAAGCAAAGTTATTATCATGGAAGCAAATCTAACTCGTATTCCAATGTTTACTGTGGAGGAGTTTGATGACTGGAAAATTCACATGCAGGCTCATCTATCCGCTTTACACGATGAAATGTGGCTTGTGATAGAGGACGGGCCATTGCAAATATACAAAGTCAACATGCTGCAAGAGCAAAGACTCGCAGACTAAAGGAGAAGTCGCTCAAGGCTAGACCAACCATGGTTGAAAAACCACGCACTAAATGGAAAAATGAAGACCGAAAGAGATATAATCCTCCCGGACAATGTGGCCAAGGATATACTCTACAAGACGTTGGACAAAGCGATGTTCAACAAAGTCAAGTCTTGCAAATCAGCCAAAGAAATCGAGAAAAATTAACCCTAATTTGTGAAGGATCGTAATGATTAAGGAAAATAAATTAATCGTTGTTGTTCAAAAATTTGAAAATTTTAAAATGCTTGCGAGGTGAAACTCTAGATCATTTGGATGCCATATTTACTGAGAGATAACAAATGAGTTTTCGGCTCTCGGAAAGAATACACTCGAGAAGGAGATGTGCATGAAGATTTTAAGAGCCCTTACAATTGAGTGGAAAATGAAGGTCATGGTCCTGAGACATTCAATGGACCTCTCAAAGACATCCAATCATGAGCTATTCTCGAGACCTCAAAACTTATGATTTTGAGCCGAGAAGAAAAGAGCAAGAGAAAACAGTGTGCACTCAAAGACAATGCACTATGGCCGATGATAGGAAAAAGAGCCGAGCCTAAGGAGACCATTGACCAGGAGGAGATTGCCCTCATGGTAAAGAGCTTCCACAAGTTCTTTAATAAGAACTACAAAAGAAACAAGGGTGAGACCTCCGAAGACATTCAACACCCTCCAAAGCAAGGAAGGATAGTCCACCTGAGTGGAGCGAAAACCGTAGAGTCTGGTTATCAAAGAGCTTATAATCAAAGGATAGAAAGAGTGATTAGAGAGAGTCGAGAACCGTGTTGGAATCGAAGACAACCAAGACATTTTTGTTGATTGTTCCTATCCACTTTGATCAACAAATACAGGAATGAAGAAGAAAGAAAAGTCTTCAGGGAAAGAAGACAGGAAAAGAAGAAAACCATGTTGGCTGCTGAGACTGCTGAGCCATCTAAGTGCAAAGAGGCAACAGACTCAGAGAGTAGTGAAGCTGACTACTCAAGTGACTCTAAGGAAGAGGCAATGATCTGCCTCATGGCTAAAGAACAAGATCAACCAGATCAAGAAGATAAGGTACATTCTAACTCATCTCATTCTAATTCAGGTGATAGTGACTATGCACTTCATCACGCACAGATCTTTATGATTCATTAGGCAAAATGATGAAAGATTTTGTACACATAAAATCCTCACACACACTTTTAAATGAGGAGAACAACCAACTTAAAAGCCAAAACTCACAGCTGACAAAAGAGCTGAGTACTCTGAGTGAAATAGCTGATGAGAACACTAAGATGATGGCTGAAAATGCCAAGATCATAGCAGAGTTAGCTGCTATGATCTTAAAAATGTGATTTCCTCATTTACGAAAGCATCCAAATCATTGGATGAACTTATTATGAGTCAAAAAAAATGTAGAGACAAGACATGCATATCATTTAATTCCTTTGTGCATAGTCAAACTCCAATAGTGATTTTGGAAAAGGGATCTTCAAGCAATGAAGGATTCCAAAACCCAAAACACCAAATCTTTGCACCCACATTTACTCCAAAGCACAATCACAATCATCTCGGCCTTGGTTACAAAGGAAAGGGAAAGAAGCCAGTAGAGTATGCTGAAAGGACAGTGAGAAGAAATTCAGAGAGGTCTCTCAGCATACTCTAAACAGAAAATACTTTGTAAGAAGCAAACTGAGCTACCAAAAGCCCCAGAAATTTCATCAAAGAAATACATATGATGGGAATGGTAGAAACTATCCAACCCAAGCTGATTGGAATAATGTGAAACATCAGCAAAGACCAATGGGATACAAGCTAAAATGGCAAAGACCTCAACCTCAACAAAGGTCATTCCAAAGGCAAAAGAGCAACTATCAGCACACATATGCACCCAAGCACTACACTCAGAGATTCATAACTATCCCAAGAAAGCAATTTCTAAAACACACACAGGCATACAGACAAAAGAGACAGATGTATGATCCTAAAACCCCCAAGCAATTTGCCAATGTGCATTATGATTATGGTACTGATAGATGGCAACCTCTTAATATCGATAATCTGGTTATATGTTGGTCAGAGCATCTTATTGCGGAGTTCAAGGAACAATTTGAGTGCCAAAGAACCCTGTACATGGATAGTGGTTGTTCTAGACCTATGATAGGGAACAAGAAAAATGTCAAGATTCAAGGAGATTAGAGGTGCTAAAGTTATATTTGGAGGAAATGAAGCTCAGGGGAGATCAAAGGCACATGATCCATCAAGAAAAATGGATTGGAAATCACACATGTTGCTTTTGTTGAAGGCCTCAACTTCAACCTGTTAAACATCACCAACTCGTGACAAAGGCTACAATGTAGGATTCAACATGGGAAGATGCCGGATCAAAGATATTGAATCAAATGAAATTGTCTTTGCAAGGAACAAGGCAAAAATATGTATGTAGTAGATTGGTCTATCACACCAAGCACATGTCACGCTAGCAAAGAGTGCAGTAGAATCAAAATGGTTGTGGCATAAGAAGTTTTGAGTCATTTGAATTTCAAGACAATCAACAAGCTTGCAAGGAGTCATCTTGTTGAAGGATTTCAGGACTCGAGTGTACAAGAAAGAAAGTATATGTGATGCATGCTTTGGATGGGAAAGCAAATCAAATCATCATTCAAGGATAAGCCAAGTCCTTCTTCAACCAGGATATTGCATCTTTGCATATGGATTTATTTGGTCCATTGAACCGGCTAGCATCAGTAGAAAGAAATACACTTTAGTGGTGGTGGATGATTATTCAAGATATACATGGATAATTTTCATGTGTAAAAAGAAGGAAACACTGCAGAAGTTACCTCAGCTGATGAGAAGAGTTCAAAATGAGAAGAGTCAAACCATTATAAAGATAAGATCTGACAGGGGAACTTGGTTTGTCAATGGGATAATAACTCAAGATTGTGTTGAAAATGGCATTGCTCATGAGTTATCAAGCAAGAACTCCACAATGAGAATGGAGCGGTGAAAGAAGGAAATTAACTCTCAAGGAAGTCGTAGGATTATGTTAGTCAAGTTGGATTGCCTAAGAGATTTCGGGGTCAAGCCATAAATACAACATGTTACACTCGGAATAGATGGATGATAAACAAGCAATTAACCAAGACTCCCTATGAGATTTGGACAGGGAGAAAGCCAAATGTTGGATATTTCAAGATATTTGGATGTAAATGCTTCATCCATAATAATGGCAAGGATAATTTGAAGGCTTTTGATGCTAAAGCTGATGAAGGTATCTTTTTGGGATACTCGGTGAGAGTAAAGACTATAGAGTCTTGAACAAGAGGACTATGGTCACAAAAGAGTCTATCCATGTGGTTTTTGATTAACCTAATGTGAATGGAGAAGACATTGATGAGTTAGGCGATTTAAGTTTGAATCAACCAACTATGAGGAAGAGTCCTTATATTGAAGGCGATGTGAGAGCACTCAACCACGATAATGGATAGTGAATCTCAAAGACAAGTGGAAGGTCTACAAATCGAATGAAGATGAAGAAGGCATTTCAAGACGACTTAGCTGCGAGGCGGTGAATCCAACAGACTTACTCAACCCGATGTGAGATGGTTGAGAGACCATCTACCCGAGTTAGTCATTGGGGATGTTAGAGATGGCATAAGAACCATATCCGAGCAGATGACATGAAGCTACGTTCACTTGTTTTATTTCCCAAATAGAGCCTAAAGATGTGTCTCAAGCATTGGAAGACACACATTGGATTCGAGCCATGCAAGAAGAGTGAATCGGTTTGAAAGAAACAAAGGATGGGAATTAGTTCAAAGGCCAACCCACCAAAATGTTATTGGTACAAAGTTGGTATTCGAAACAAGATGAATGAGGAAGGATGCATTTGTTAGAAACAAAGCAAGATTGGTAGCCAAAGGGTATTGCCAAGAAGAAGGTATATATTTTGATGAAACCTTTGCTCATGTTGCAGATTGGAAGCAATAAGGATGTTTCTTGCTTATCTTTGCACACAAGAACTTCCTTTGTATATCAAATAGATGTGAAGAGTGCATTTCTAAATGGACTATTAGAGGAAGAAGTCTATGTTGAACAACCTCCAGGTTTTGAGCAGAAAACTACTGGAGATAAAGTCTATAAGCTCAAGAAAGCACTGTATGGATTGAAACAAGCACCAAGAGCATGGCATGACACATTGTCTCGTTTCGAATTGACAATGGATTCACCAAAGAGAAGATTATAGAACACTCTTCAGGATTCAAGATGAAGAGTATATCTTTGCTTGTTCAAATATATGTGGATGATATCATTTTTGGATCGACAAACAAAGTTGACAGGATGTAAAGTTGACTGGAAGATTACTTCTGTTACATGTCAAATGCTTGGAGATAGAACACTCTTCAGACTATGCTGGATGTAAAGTTGACAGGAAGAGTACTTCTGTTACATGTCAAATGCTTGGAAATAGATTAGTTTCTTGGTTCAGCAAGAAACAAAACTCAATAGCTACATCCACAGCTGAAGCAGAGTACATAGCTGCGGGCAGCTGTTGTGCCCAAGTCTTATGGATGAGACAGCAACTGAGAGACTATGATATTAAAGAAAAAGAGATTCCAATTATGTGTGATAACACTAGTTCCATTGCAATCACTCAGAATCCAGTGTCGCATTCAAGAACAAAGCACATTGATGTCAGATATCATATTATAAGAGATCATGTTGAAAAGAAAGACATCACTTTGGAATACATCTCAACTGATAAGCATTTACCTGAGATATTCACAAAGCCATTATGTGAATCAAGGTTTGAAGAGCTCAAGATCGAGTCAGGGTTAATTGAGCTGAGTTAGAATGCTCAGAAGACTCAATCAGCAGAGATAGAAGAAGAGACAATGGAAAATAAGCAAGTTTCACATTTCAGCCAAGTGAAACAGCCTAGTCGGGAAGTCAGCTATTTTGAGTTAGCTGACAGCTGAGTAATGTTATTGTGAAGAGAGAAGCAGAACTAAGTCACTTTGGAAGTAAGCTGAATCATTTATGAGCTAAGTGACAAAAACGCAATCATTTTATTCGAGCGGGAATGTTTTTAAGGATGATGTCAGTAATTAATTATGATATCAAGACAAAAGTCGCATGACAAGAAACCATATGATTGGATATAAATGTTGCTACATTTAATGTGGGGAAATTAATGCAGTTTTGAAGGCTTAATCTTGACCATTGATTTTGATCAAATTTTACAAATTCCGAAAATCATCCTTTCATGTCCCATATATAGGAAAATTGATTTTCTCTCTCCTCACACAAACATACTCGTCTTCAGCAAGCAAGAAAATCTCTCTGCAAACCGTTCGAAACCCTACCTTTCGAAATCATGTTTTTCATGTTTTTCTTTGGTCAAAAGTTCTAAAAATGGTTGGTTCTCATGATTTCGTCAAGCTTTCGGAGAAAATCACACAAGAGCGTCTGTGGATTTTAAAGGGATGATCAAGAAGGGCGTTGATGAGGCCTTGGTGAAGAAGATAGCTGAAAAGATCGAGAAGTTCAGTCTGAAAGACTTTCTCTCGATGCACTTCACCCATACCTATTTGGAAGAAGTAGCAATATTCTATGTTAATGCCGAGGTGCATGACGATGAGATTCGCTCATCCGTCCATGGCAAGGTCATTAAAATCACTGGAAATGACCTTGATGAGCACTGTTTCTTACCGTCTGAAGGAATGAAGGACATCGCTGAGAAGGATGTCAACTTGGCAGATTGGAAGGAAGTTGCAAAACCGAGTATCTTTGCTAAAGTGTGTATACTAAGAAAGATTTTCTCGAATGAAGACTACGACAACCTGATGGACATTGTGTCCAAATGCGTGGCTATGAAGTTCGGGAGCTTCAATCATCTATCTCGGACTAAGCCGATTGTGATGGCTGCCATAATGCAAGACAAGAAGGTGAACTGGCTGAGTTCGTCTTCTTCACCGAGTGTGCGAGAATGTGATCAACAAGTCCTACAAGGAAAATGGGACATTTGGATGCTCAATGGGATATTGCTTGTCATTGGTCACTTGATGGAAGTGAAGGGGATTGCATTGCGCCATGGAAAGCCTTTCCATGCAAACAAGAGGATGTTCAAAGCTAACCTCTCGGTGCAGATGAAAGCCCATGCGAGGAAGGCGGATACAAGTGAGGGGGAATCGGTGACCTAGTCGAAGACATACTGATACCTCCCGCCTCTCTCCCGAAGTCGATTTTCAAGAAGAGAGTTGCGACATCCAAACCCGCCCCTACCCCAACAGCCAAGACAAAGAAAACACCGCCCATGCGGCTAAACCCAAAGCACTCCGCCCAAGCGGCCGATGCCCCCCCCTGCAGCCGATCGAGGAGGAACCTCTACCTTCCTCTCCGGTCATGAAGAAGAAGAAGCACCTTTGCGCCAAGACAAGGAAGGAAGCTACGTCAAAGAAGGATTCTATTGAAGCACACGCCTTCACCCTTGAAGAGCCTAAAGAAGTGGAACGAGAGATTCCGTTGGTTGCCACCAAGAGAAGACGATGCTCAAGAAGTCCGAATTAGAGAAGACAACCGAGTCCAAGACTCAATAGGAAAAAACCATCGAGGCTGGCGATGCTCAAGAAGAGCATTCTCATGAAAAAGTTGATGAGCGAGAAGATCGTCGATGTCGACCCAGGTGTTGAAGACCCAAACATGACGGAGGCAGTGCGGAAACGAAGGAGCCGAGACAACCAAGACCGTGGAAGAACGGGTTGTCTCACCCCCCGAGGATCGATGCGGTTGAGTCGAGGAGGAACAAGCTCCATTAACCACCATCCCAGGAGGTAGGAGAAGAGGATGATGATGACCTTATAATGTACTACCGGTCTATCGGACATCGAGACAAGGCTCGGAACCTGGAGAGATTGGAAGTTGGATTACACATGCAACAATTTACTGCCTGAGTTTATTGATGAAGAAGAGGAGCTTCTTAGCTTCCTTGGAAATGTCCATCCAATAAGCTCTCGAATGAAAAGTTTTGCATGGACACTCTTAGGGCAATTAAGGAGGATGAGAAGGAGAAAGCCGAGGACCGAGCTAAAGCCTTGGAGAAATCCAAGATATGTTTGCACACGAGGGACCCATGAACATCTCGTGGAGTCCACGACAAAGCGATGAGGAGATGGACCCACTTTGCTGCGGTTGAAAAAGGCCGAGTTAAAAGCAGGCCACTAGAGAATCAAGAGTCATGCATGAGCGTAGAACCTTCAAGAAGGTCCATGAGAGTCCTCCAAAGTCTCTCCTCGGACCGATCCATTGGGAGTGGCGAAGGAGATTGCTACGTCATTGCGGCGACCACGTCCCCGTGCACTCTACTCGATGGCTCTCGGGAAATTGGCGATGAAGCGGGAATGTGGGCACCCAAGCCAAGCCTACTCCTTAAAAGGTGTTGAGACACACTGTCTCAATGGTGATCACTCAAAGAAAACTACGGCCGTGTCTCAGAGCCGATTAACCCCATTATCATTCACTCGGTGGTGCGCCCGGGGGGAAGCTCTCTCCACCACATCGGGGTTGGAGGATCTTTGTGGGAGACAAAACATTGATGTTTGGAGGCGAAGGAGAGCAAGTCACTCGAAGCATAGTGAAATTAACGACACTCGAACAATTGAGTCCTGTCTCGGCTTAGATTTTCTCGATGTGCGACAGATAAAGTCACGCCGTAGCTAGCTAAGGAAAAGGATGGAGAGGCCCGGGAGTTGAGACTCGGGCCATGAAAGTACAATCCGAGGAGTTGAGACTCGAAGGATGCCAATGTTGAAGACCCTAAAGACGGTTGAGTGCGCCGAAGGGATTGTAGAAGGCCCCACGGTTGAGGCTGGCTGGGGGTAACAAAAGGGCTAAGGGAGGTTGAGACTTCCCTAGGTAAGGTACCGAGCAACAGTAACATTCCTCAAATCGAAGGAGCTGCTGCGAGAAGAGGAGATCAACGCCCTTCATGATTCCCAAGATCAAATCGACACATCATTTCTACGATCCGAGGTTGAATCGAGTCCACACACCATGAAGATTCAACGATGGACAAGGCCGAGGATGTTCTCAAATCTCGGAGCAATGTCGGTGATAAGACAACTCCCATGAGATTCAATTTTTTTGATGAGCCATCTCCTACGGCCACATCAAACTCGATGACGCCGATGAGTCACCGAGGATATGGTAACTCAAAAGGAAAACCTCACCGAGACCGAAGACGCGTTAAGCAGTGAGGCTCGATCCACCGAGCAGATCCCTACAACTACTCCCGGTGAAATAAAAGTCGATCGCAGTTACCACCGGCAGCAGAGTAAAGATTCCAATAGCTCTCTCACAGGCTCCCACAGTGCGATATCTGCCGATGACGCTACCGCGGCCTGAGGCACGAGAGAGCGGGTACTATGCATCAAGAACAAGGAAAGTCTCCCAACGTGGATGCTTGGAGATTCCGTTTGTCCGAGATGATGTTTTTGAGGATATATTTCCATTCATCGAGCCGCTGACATGGAAGAAGAGTCCGCGAGAGATCAAGAGAAATATACCGTGCAAGAAAAGCCTATCATTCCTACAGATTCGATTGTGCCAATGGGATTTAATTTCGATGCGGTGGGTCAAGGTCGAGTCGGCTTCAATAGCCGAGTTAGTGAAGCCTTCAAGAAAATCGTGAAGAGATTAAGAAGATGAAACGCCACCACGCATCCCTGGATCTTAGATTGGACAATCGTGATGCAACCCTCATCGGCCGATTTGAGAGGAGTTGTGCTTGATTAGGGAATGGATCGCACAACAGATCGCAATGCGTTGAGCATGTCCGCTACTTCAAGGCTTTATTTGCTAAATTATTGGTATGGAGTGCGGACTTCAAGTTTCACCATAGGATGAAAAAAATACATGGTCGAATGGAAACCGCACAAGTCGGACATGGAGTTGCTCAAGCATCACCACCGAGTGAGATTGCATGCCTAGAGGACAACATGAACCAGAAGTTTAGTCTTCTAATGGCGGAGATGAAATTGGTGACAGCTGAGTCGAAGGCTACTCGATCAGAATTCTGAAAACCCACTCTACTGCAGACAACAAGCACAATTCTACTATCAGCCGACTAGATTTCCTTCTGAGCGGACTGTTCCCTGGGCTAACCCTTCCATTTGGTGATGATGCCAAAAGGGGGAAGATGAGGCCCTAAAGAGATTGAAGGAAGAGAAGCGGAGTGACAAGGAGGCGAAGAAAGGTGACACAGCTGAGGGGGAAGGAAGTTTGATTCCTTTGAAACTCATGTTTGCTGAAACCCTGCAGCAAGGTGATGTTACTGCTTCCATTCTTAGCAAGTTACCAAGTGAGCTGTCTGTTGAAAAGAAAGCTGAGATGGACATGAAAAAATTAAGGAAGGCCATTGAAGCTACATTCGAGAAGGTAGGTGAGAAAACCAAAGACGTGTTCAAGAGATCGAGAAAACAATATGGTGGTCCTCCGGAAAAGGACTACGCCGCAATAAAACCCCCGAGAGACATTGCCATGCACGATCTTTGGATCTCGAGCCGGATCTCTAGAGGAATTCCAAACTCTAGAAGCAGAAGGTTATTTTCAAGATAACTCCGCCACAAGCACGGGATTTGATTGGGAGAAGGGGTGGAATTGTGTAATTCGGTGATAAGTTAAAGCAAACTTCCAAAGATTCACTCAGTGGGAAGTCAAAATTTCCAATACGGTATACTCCCGGAGGAAGGAAGGAGTCGAGTCGAGGGAAGGGAAAGACATGGTGTCGGTGTAAGAGGTTCTCAACCACGGCCAAGACCAAAGGATGTTGTGTATGTTGATCCAGAAGAAAGGGATCACATCTTGGGTGGATATGACCAACTTGCTAACCTTGAGGTTGCACGCAAGAATGCCGAAGCAATTAGAAGGCAAGAAGCTAAAAATGAAAGGGCGAATCGCGAATGGCAAGAGAGAGGACAAAGGGATGACTCACGCCAAGTGAGCCTACGAGAAGAAGAAAAGAGAGGAAGAAGAAAGGAAGAGGAGAAGACCGGAGGATGATAGGAAGAGAGAGATGAAGAAGAGAGAGAGAAGAAGGAAGCAACAAAGGCGTTGAAGTGTGTTGCGAACCCCTTCATGTATTTTCTCTTTTGTAAATACATAGCTGTAAGTTTTCTTGTAATTGCTCTGAAGAATTTCCTTGTAATTTTCATTCTTCTTTGTAACTTAGCTTAGATACACGTTGAAAAGATGTAATTGTGTATAGCTCATTACTTATTGTAAACAACTTTGTAAAGGACAAGAATGCTATGGTCAATAAAATGATTATTCAAAAGCATACATTCTTTGTTTTGGCCTTCTTGTATTTTCTTTGTTTACTCATTTTGTATGTTTTAAGTTTTGGCATCATCAAAAAGGGAAAATTTTTAGAAAATTTATTTGTTAGATTTTGATGATACCATGTAAAACTTAAACTAGGAAGTTGGCACCCCATTTTCCTTGTACTTCTATATTGTCATAGATAGGACTGGAAGAGCTGAGTGAAGTCAGCCAAGTCAAGAATACAAGAAGTCAACTGCAGATTGGAAAGAAGACTCTGATGTGTGTCAGCTGAGTATGGCCTAGAAGGAAGTCAATGACTCGACTGAAGGAGAATCAACTGTGGAACAGCTGTGTGAAGTGTCAATCAAGTCAACTCAAAGAGCCAAGTCTAACAGTTGAAGTGATAGTTAAGTCAATCTTATGATTAGAGAAGACTCAAGTCACCTGGGGTAAAGGCAGCAGTCAAGTCAAGACGACTGACTTAGATCAGTCGGAAGGAAGTCAAGGATATTACTTGATATAGTAATACGTCCAAGCTGCTAGGTCTTAAAGTGTTTGGCCTAGAAATATGCAAAAAGAATAAGCGATGGGAAGCACTGCAACTTGTGTCAGAACCTGCAAGGCTGCGATGCCATTTAATACGAGGAAGGGTCAACATCACAAGTGCTGCAGACCAAGAAAAGACAAGCCAACGAAAACAAAGTGACATTTGAAACTAGCCTATCTCTTCAATGCGCAAATTTCAAATGTGCACTATAAAAGACTGAGGAAGCATTTGAGAAAAGGCTACCTTGATTACCTGAACCTAGCAAGAGCACGCAATTAATCTGCAATATTCTCAAAGCATTTCAAGATATTCCTCAAGCCTAAAACTTGAAGAAACTCGATCCAACACAAAATGTGAAGGAAAGACAACTTTAACTTGATTGAAGATGAGACATTTGAAGATCAAAAAGGGGTCTACTTTCCAAGTTGAAGGATTGTAGAAAGGTTCAAGGTCAAACCATTCAAGTTTGTTGGAGGGCTCTGGCGTAGATCTACTTGTTGTTAATAGATCGGTAAGAGTATTGTTCGATAGATAACTCTTCTATGGAGGTCATTAATATCCGAGCTCATTAATTTCCCCATCTATCTCGAATGATGGGTCTTAACTCAAGAGGAAGAATCGAATGCGATCAAATCCAAGGACTTGAAAAGGAGTGAAGTAGCAAGACAAGCGCCTCGTGAAGAAGCCGTGAGTCGCATGAGAAGCGGTTTGTATGATCAAGGCTATCTCTAGACTGCATTCCTTTGCTTTGTAACTTGATCTGTTACTTAGTGGATTCCTCCAGGAGTTGGAGAAGAGTGGATTAGAAGAATTACCCCATCTTGAACCACTATAAAAATTACTTGTGTCAATTTACTTTCAGACTTACATCCCTGCATTTACTTTATATCTGCTGTTTGTTAAATCTGCTATCCAACTGATAATTAAAAAAGTGCTAAAACAAGTGTTAAAAACAAGCTTTAAATCTATCAAAGGGTGTTAAGTCTTCCATTTGTTAAAAACTAGGTCAACTAAGTTAAGTATTTGGCTTAAGCAATCGAAGGGTTATACTATCAACAACTCTATCAGTCCGTTGAGTGGATAACTTAGCTGAACATAGCCAACTTAGCTGTCCCTCAAGGACACAGCTGATTTGAGTCAACTCTGTTGAAAATCTTAAAAGGACTAAAATCTAAAATTTGGTAAGGTTTATTCAACCTCCCTTCTAAACCTTACATCATACCCATTGGGACCTACAATGTGCTTTGTTCTTCAATGAAATTGGATTATGAGTAATTGCAATAGCACTTGTGTTATCACACATAATTGAAATTTCTTTTTCTTCTATATCATACTCTCTCATTTGTTGCCTCATCCATAGAACTTGGGCTTGTTTGCCGCAACTATGTACTGCTTGAGTTGTAGATGTAGCTATTGAATTTTGTTTCTTCTTGAACCAAGAAATCAATCTATTTCAAGCATTTGACAGTGCACGAAGTACTCTTCTGTCCACTCTACATCCATCATAGTCTAAGTCCGAGTAGCCTACTAGCTTGAATCCTCCATCCTTTGGATACCATAAGCCAACTTCTTGGCATCCCTTCAAATACCTTAGGATTCTCTTAGCCGCGAGTCATGTGACTCTCTTTTCTTTAACCGAAATCTAGCACATACACCTACATCAAAGGTGATGTCGGCCTACTTGCTATTAAATAGAGCAATGATCCAATGAAGGCTCTAAATTTTGTTTGATCATGACTTTTCCATCCGCATCCATATCCATCTTGGTGATGTGTTCATTGGAATCTTCTTTGGTGACTTCTCTTCCATACCAAATTTCTTCTTTAAATCTCGGTATATTTGTTTTGACTTATGAAGGTTCCATCCTTCAATTGCTTGACTTGAAGTCCTAGGAAGAAAGTCGCTCTCCCATCATGCTCATTTCAAACTTTCCTTGCATGTGGTTTGAGAACATGTCACACAACTTTTTATTTGTGGATCCAAAGATGATATCATCCACATATATTTGAACAAGCAATATACTCTCCCCATCTTGAATTCGAAGAGTGTTCGTCAACTTTGTCTTTGGTAAATCCATTGTTAATTAGAAACTAAGACAATGTGTCATACCAGGCTCTTGGTGATTGTTTCAAACCATACAATGCTTTCTTGAGCTTGTAGACTTTATCTCCAATAGTTTTTGCTCAAAACCTGGAGGTTGTTCAACATAGACTTCTTCCTCTAAAAGTCCATTCAAAAATGCACTCTTTACATCCATTTGGTACATAATGAAGTTCTTATGTGCAGCATAAGTAAGAAACATCCTAATTGCTTCCAATCAGCAACAGGAGCAAAGGTTTCCTAAAAATCTATTCCTTCCTCTTGGAAATACCCTTTGGCTACCGATCTTGCTTTGTTTCTTACAATGATCCTTTCTCATTCATCTTATTCCTGAATACCCACTTAGTACCAATAACATTTTGGTGGGTAGGCCTCTGAACTAATTCCCAAACTTTATTCCTTTCAAACTGATTCAGCTCTTCTTGCATAGCTTGAATCCAATGTGTGTCATCCAACGCTTGAGACACATCTTTAGGTTCTATCTGGGAAATGAAACAAGTAAACATAGCTTCATGTTGAGCTCTAGATCTGGTTCTTACTCCATCTCCAACATTTCCAATGATCGGCTCGGGTGGATGATCTCTCAACCATCTCACATCGGTTGGAGTAAGTCTGCTGGAATCGCCCGCCTCATGACTAAGTTGTCTTGAACAGATTCTTCATCATCATTGTTTGTAGACCTTCCATTGTCTCGAGATTCAACTATCTCATCTTCTTCAGGATTGAGTACTCTCACATCCGCATCAAGATATGGACTCTTACGCATAGTTGGCTTATTCTCGCTTCTCGCCTAACTCATCTATGTCTTCTCCATTGATATTAGGTTAATCAAACACCACATGGATAAACTCTTACGTGACCATAGAACTCTTGTTTAGCACTCTATAATCTTTGCTTTGGTTGAGTATCCCAAAAAGATACCTAATCGCTTCAACATCAAAAGCTTGCAAATTGTCCTTGCCATTGTTGTGGATGAAGCACTTACATCCAAAGATCTTGAAATATCCAACATTTGGCTTCCTCCCGTGCAAATTTCATAGGGAGGTTTAGTCAATGCACGTTGATCATACACCTATTCCGAGTGTAGCAGGCAATGTTGATGGCTTCACCCCAAAATCTCTTAGGTAATCCGACTTGACTAACATTGTCCTAGACTTCCTTGAGAGTTATGTTCTTCTTTCGGCTACTCCGATTCATTTGTGGAGTCCTTGTCTGCTGATAACTCATGAGCAATACAATTTTCAACACAATCTTGAGTTATAATCCCATTGACAAACTCGGTTCCCTGTCCCGATCTTATCTTTATAATGGTTTGACTTTTCTCATTTTGAACTCTTCTCATCACCGAGGCAATTTCGCAGTGTTTCTTTCTTCTTACACATGAAAATAGTCCATGTATATCTTGAATAGTCACCACCACCACTATGGTGTATTTCTTTCCACGATGTTGCTGGTTCAACAGGACCAAATTAGTCCATATACAATGATGCAATATCCTTGATGAAGAAGGACTTGGCTTGTCCTTAAAGGATGATTTGATTTGCTTTCCCATATGGCATGCATCACAGATACTTTATTTCTTGTACATCGAGTCAGAAATCCTTCCATAAGATGAATTCTTGCAAGCTTGTTAATTGTCTTGAAGTTCGTGTGACTCGATTTCTTGTGCCACAACCAACTAGATTGATTGTACTCTTTGCTAGAGACATGTGCTTGGTGTGCTTGATTGACCAATACACTACATACATGTTCTTATACATTGTTTCTTGTAGCCCAATTTCATTTGATTGATATTCTTGATCCGGAAAACTCCCATATTGAATCCCACATTGTAGCCTTTGTCACGAGTTAGGCGATGCTTAGTAGATTGAAGTTGAGACTTTCAACATATGCAACATCTGTTATCTCCAATCCATTTTTCTTTTTGGATCCTATGCCTTTGATCTCCCCCGAGCTTTATTTCCTCCAAATATGATTTTCACAACTTTGATTTCCTTGAAATTTGACAGATTTCTCTTGTTTCTTTGTCATATGCGGAACAACCACTATCCATGTACCAGGGTTCCTTGGCACTTTTGTTCCTTGAACACCGCAATCAAGGAAATTAGTTTTTAGGTACCCATAATCGCCAGGTCCGAGGGGTTAGTTCTATAAGATGCTCCAACGAACATATAGCCGATGATCGACTCAAGAGGTTGCCATCTATCGGTTCCATAATCATAGTGCACATTAGCAAATTGCTTGGGGTTCGAGGATCATACAATTTGTCTCTTTTTGTATGCTTGTCTATTTGTTTGAGCATTTGCTTTCTTGGGGCAAGATAGTGGAATTTTTGTGCTTGATGGGTTTTGTGCCTGGGTGCATATGTGTCCGATAATAACTCTTTTGCCTTGGTAATGACCTTTCTTTGAGGTTGAGGTCTTTGCCACTTTGGCTTGTATCCCATAGGTCTTTCGATATCTCACTTGATTGTTCCAATCAACTTGGTTTGGATAGTTTCTACCATTCCTATCATATGACTTTCTCTGCTGAATCTCTAGGGCTTTTGGTAGCTCTATTTAGCTTTTCTGAGTATTTTTTGTTTGGAGTCTCGTGATGGACTTTTAAATTTTGTTTGTTTGTCCTTCAAAGATACTCTCGACTTCTTTCCTTTACCCTTATATCCAAGGCCGGTGTGATTGTGATTGTGTTTTGGTGTGTGTGTTGGTGCAACATATGGTGTTTTGGACTTTTGGACTTCCCATTACTTGAGGATCTTTTTCCAAAGTCACTCTAGGAGCTTGAGCATGCACAAAGGAATTGAATCATATGCTGTCTTATCTCCACACTCTTTTTGACTCATAATAAGTTCATCCAATGATTTGGATACCTTTGTAAATGAAGCAATCACATTTTTAAGATCTTTTTCTCTCTTTTGAAGAGCTGCTAATTTCGCTTGGATCTTGGCATTTCGGCCTTCAACTTGGTATTCTCATCGATTATGTGACTTAGAGTACTCGACTCTTTCGTCATTTTGTGACTTTTGACATTTAAGTGGCCGTTTTCCTCATTTAATAGTGTGTGTGAGGTTTTGATGTGCTCAAAGTCTTTCATCATTTTGCAAATTGAATCATAAAGATTTGTGGGTGATGAAATGTTTGTGTCAGAATCACTATCACTAGAATCTAAATGAGATGAGTTAGAATGTACCTCATCTTCTTGATCTTTGAATCTTGTTCTTTGGCCATGAGGCGAGATCATTGCCTCTTCCTCGATATCATTTGGAGTAATCTACTTCACTACTATTTGTGTCTCTTTGGTTCCTTGCACTTGGGTTGGTTCGTGATTTAAGCAGCCCAACATGACTTTCTTTCTTTTCATGTCTTCTTACTCGAAGACCTTTCTATCTTCTTTATTTTGTATTTGTTGGTGGTGGATAAGAATCAACAACAAAGTGTCCTGGTTGTCTACGTTCCAACACGGGTTCTCGGCTCTCTGCAAGTTTGCTCTCTCGGCTCTACGATTATCGGCTCTACGATAGTCACTTTTTTGATGTTCAACTCTTTTGGGTGGCTTGTCCTCCTTGCTTTGGAAGGTCTTGAGTGTCTTACGGAGGTTTCACCCTTGTTCCTTTTGTAGTTCTTATTGAAGAACTTGTTGAACCTTTTACCATCGGGCTATTTTCTCTGGTCAATTGTTTCTTTTGGCTCGACTTTCTTCCCTTCACTAGCCAACTTGGTGCATTTTGTCTTGGGCACAACTATTTCCTCTTGCTCTTTTCTTCTCGGCTCAAACTCATATACTTTGAGATATGAGAATAGCTTATGATTAGATGTTTTGGAGAGGTCCATGGAATGTCTCGGCCATGACCATCATTTGACACTCAATTGCGAGAGCTCGTAGGATTTTCATGCACATCTCCTTTTGAGTGTACTCCTTTCCAAGAGTGAAAGCTTATTTGTAATTTTTGGGAATCTAGCATCTAGTTGATCCAGGACTCTCACTGCAAGCATTTTAAAATTTTCAAAATTTTGGTACTGCAATGATTAATTTATTCTCTTTAATGTTCGGATCCTTCACAAATCGGGATTAGCTTATCCCAGATTTCTTTGGCTGATTTGCATGATTTGACTTTGTTGAACATAGCCTTGTCCAGAGTCTTGTAAAGGATGTCCTTGGCAACATTATCAAGGTTGTCTCTTTTTCTATCTTCGTTGGTCCATTCACAACATGGCTTCTCAACCATGGCAGGTCTGGGCTCTGCTGCAACATCCTCTCCTTCAGCTGGAGGTGCTCTTCTTATAGTAGTATTGACCTTTAGGATTTGCAGTGGCCCATCTTCTATCACTAGCCACATCCCATCGTGCAAAGCTGATAGGTGAGTCTGCATACAAATTTTCCAGTCATCAAACTTTTCCACAGTGAACATGGGAATGTGAGTTAGATTTGCTTCCATGATAATAACTTTGCTTTTGAAATAAAAGCTTTAAAAACTCAAGTGTTGTATCTTTTGAAAAGAGGCGAGATCTCGTTCAAGAACTGATCTTGAAGGCTCAATGAACCAACCGCTCTAATACCGCTTGTAGGTCCCAAGGGGTGAGTTGCAAGGTTTAGAAGGGGGGGTTGAATAAACCTCACCAAATTTTCGAACTTAGTCCTTTTAAATAATATCAGAGTTTACTCAAATCAGCTAAGTCCTTGAGGGACAGCAAGGTCGACTTACTTCAGCCAAGTTACCCACTCAACAGACTCGATTGAGCTGTTGATAGTATAACTTATTTGAGTCGTAACACTTAACTTAACTTATGATTGATTTGGTTCATTAAGTGGAAGACTTTTCACCCATGATGTTTTAAACTTGTTTTTAACACTTTTTTTAGCAAGGTCATTATCAGTTGAGTTCAGTAATTTTAACTTAGCAGTAGATATCAATAATATGCAAGAAAGTAAAGTGCTGTAAGTAAAATGACACAAGCAAATTTTATAGTGGTTCGAGGATGGGGTAATTCCTCTAATCCACTCTTCTCCAACTCTTGGAGGAATCCACTAAGTAACAGATCTGGTTACAAAGCAGTTATCAGTCCGAGTTAGTCTTGATGTCTAGAGTTAGTTCATATGGATCTTATGGGTCCTATTGGCGAAAGTGATTGTTGATGATTTTTCATGTTACATTTGGATATATTTTCTATGTAAGAAATTTGAAACTTTTGATTTCTTCAGAAGCTGGCATAAAAAGGTTTGTAACTTATATAATCTAACTGTTGCCAGAATTAGATCAGACCATGGTAAAGAATTTGAGAATTCTTCTTTCTCGTCCTTCTGTGGTAGAAAGGAGATTTCTCATGAATTTTCCGCACCTAAAACTCCACAACAAAATGGAGTGTGAGAGAAAACAAATCATACATTACAGAGGAGATAACCCGTGTCATGCTTAGTTCGAACAAACTTTCAAAATGATTTTAGGCAAAAGCTCTAAATACTTGCTTGTCACATAGCAAATCGTGTGTATTTGAGGCTAGGTAGTTCAATGACCACTTATGAAATACTTTTGGGAAAGAAGCCAAACCTCAAATATTTCCATGTTTTTGGTTGTGTGTGCTATGTTCTTAATGATTGAGATAATCTTGGTAAGTTTGACTCAAAGAGTGACAAGTGCTTATTTCTAGGCTACACTTCTAACAGATTATGCCTATCGAGTTTATAATCATTGAACTAATACTATAATGGAATCAAATTAATGTTGTCTTTGATGATCTCTCGGATATTGCAGGTAAGTGTGAAGAAGATAATGTTGGTGACCTACTCGAGTTTGTTGAAACTATACTTGTGATCGATGTAAGCACGGATGTGACTAAAGTCCCAACCGCAGTGAGACTCAAATGCGAACCAAATGGGACCGCATCCGAGCCCATATCCGTGTTTGTTGCGGTGAAATAGACTACGATTCGAGCATCGAACCCGTTGAAAAAACAAATGATTCAATCTTGGATCATGGCGGAGACATACCTACAAGGAATCGAAAAATCACCCTACGTCTCAAGTCCTTGGTAATGCTACTGATGGTATCAAATCAAGAGGGAAATGTAAGGTGAACTATTGTGATATGGTAAGAATGGTTTGCATATCACGATTGTATCAATGTGAGAACTTGTTGTTTTGTGTCCAATTTCGAACCTAAGAATGTTGCTGAAGCTTTAAAAGACGAATTTTGGATTCATGCCATGCAAGAGGAAGTAGATCAATTTGTCAAAAATGATGTATGGTTTTTGGTTCCTAGGCTAGAGGATGTTAATGTCATAGGAACAAAATGGATTTTCAAAAACAAAACAGATGAATCTGGAAAAATTGTTCGCAACAAAGCACAATTCGTTGCTCAAGGGTACACACAGGTTGAGGGGTGGATTTCGATGAAACCTTCGCTCGTAGCCCGTATTGAGTCAATACGATTGTTGCTAGCTATTGCATATTATTTAGGTTTAACTCTTCACCAAATAGATGTAAAAAGTCCTTTTTTAAATGGTTTCCTAGATGAAGAAGCATTTGTAGAACAACCAAAAGGCTTTGAGGACCCTTTTAAGACTAACTATGTGTACACACTTAAAAAGGCTCTCTATGGTCTTAAACAAGCTACTAGAGATTGGTATGGTAGATTAGCGAGTACCTTCTTGATTGGCCTTAAACGTGGTGAAGTTGATAAAACCTGTTCATTCAAAAGAAAAACCATGACATCATGATTGCACAAATCTATATTGATGACATTGTTTTTGGTTCCTCCTACGATAAGTTGTTGAAATAATTTGTTGCTTGCATGTCCTCTACATTCGAAATAAGTATGGTAGGTGAGTTAAGTTTCTTCATGGGCTTGCAATTAAAGGAAGGAATTTTTATCTCACGAAGCAAGTATGCTCGAAACCTTGTGAAAAAGTTCAATTTGAAAAATGATTCTCACTTGAAGACTGCCATGGGGTCGAGTCAAAAGTTGAGTAAGGAGGATATGGCTGAAAGTGTTGACCACACCTTGTATAGAAGCATGATAGGAAGTTTGTTGTACTTGATCGCGATCGTCCCGATATCATGTTTAGTGTTTGCCTCTGTGCTAGATATCAATCGATCCCAAAATTACTCACTTAAAGGCCTTAACACGTTTTATTCGATATGCGGGGATGAACCATTGATTTGGAAATTTGGTACACTAAAGACACTAACACTAATGTTGTGGGATTCAGTGATTCGATGGGATGGAGATGTTGTTGATAGAAAAAGTACAAGCGGAGGATGTTTTTATTTAGGAAATAATTTGGTCTCATGGTATAGCAAAAAGCAAAATTTCAGTATCATTTTATTCTTTGAATCGAATATGTAGAGTTGGAAGTTGTTGCACACAAGTTTTATGGATGAACCAAATGATTGAGGACTATGGTTTACAAAGTGAAACATTAACTATCTATTGTGATAATATGGGTGTGATTGATATCTCGAAGAATCCTGTTCAACTCTCTCGTACTAAACACATAGATATTAGACATCACTTTATTCAAGATTTAGTTGAGAAAAATATAATTCGCATTGAGTATATTGCTACTGAAAATCGGTTTGAGACATCTTCACTAAGGCTTTGGATTTTGAGAGATTTTCCAATTTAAGGAAATCTCTAGGTTTGTGTGTTCTCTGAAATGTTACACTAGATGTTACAACATCTCACTTCACATCATTTGTAACATCCATACATTGCTTGTCTCTTCTCTCCTCTATTTCTATTTGAATTTTTTAGTCATCCATACATATTAAACTTATCATGCATATCTGCAAAAAGTGGATTGATGGTTCGAACTAGTCACATATATTTTTTCACTTGGAAAAGCGATGTGAGTTGATCTCTCCAATTTACACAAAAAAATGATTTTTCGAGTCGAGCTATAAATAAAATGTTAATCATGTTTGGAGGCCTTAAAGGAAAAAAGCTACCAACCCATTGTGTGTAGTTATTCCTTGTCACTAATTTATTCAAGCTTATTGTTGTTTAAAAAGCCACGATCATGTGAAAAAGAGCTACATATGGCATTTGAGTGAAAGCTCCTTAGGTTAACTCCCTCACGAGACTTGGAAAAATTGCAAAAACTCAAAAATGTTGAAAAACCGAGATTTCGGATTGCAATTCATTGAATCGTTAGTGCGGATGTGTATCAATATGTGACGACATTTGAACTTATATCCATTGCTCCAAAGACTTAACACTTCTTGTGTGCGTTTTTTTCTTTCCGTTTAGGCATATATTAGGTGTTGCATGTCCTGGTGATGTTGGCTAATATCGAGATTTAGTTTCTATATATAACCGAGTTTGGTATTTGTCCTTTCCTAAAAATCGAAAATCTTGATGGATATATTATGTGGATTGAACACAATTTGGAGAATAAGGAGAAATCTAATTTAATCTTACTTGCCTTACCTCAATTTGACTTAATTTGGACACCACGTGAACCATAGTTTGGAATTTATTGGTCTTCATATCTTTTCCTTATTTTTCGATTTTCATGAGATATTATTTCCTTAATAAAATTCTTCTCTTTGTTTCTTGGATTTCGTGCCCTATTATGTCTCTTGTCACTTCCCTATAAAAGTCTTGGCATTCAAGTACACTACCCTCTTCTCATGCAATTCTCTGATTACTTCTCTCCTCCTCATCACCAATGGCAAGATTTGTGTCCTCTATCAAGAACTTGTTTGGTAGTCCCAACAAGTCATCTTCTTCGTCATAAAACTCGAGAAAGTCCAAAGTCGACAAATCCATGGGCGAACCCACTATTTAGGATCTTTATCGGAGAGATGGTGCACGATGTGTGTAAAATATACGTGGATTTTGGGGCTTAAATGGATATATAATTGATGCATTTGCACGCATATTTACTATGTTTTTACTTGGTTTCCTTTAAAAGGTCATGATCTGCGTATTCTTGTAATTCTTGCGGGAAAGCGAGCTTAAAATGAAGAAATATCGTAAGAGGGATGCCGGATAAGATTGCCAAATGCAAAGAGAAGATCAAAACGATGGAAAAAGGGAACAAAAGCAAGTCACACGGACGGACCGTGTAGCCTCACACGGCCGTGTGGACTAGTGGTGTGAAGATCACATGGTTGTGTGAAGAAATGAAGAAAATAGAGGGCGGAGTAGGTCCCACGGTCCGGTCCGTAGGTGTGAACTCACACGTCCGTGTGGACAAGGGTATTAGCCGCACCACCTACTCGTGTGACTAGCCTGCCCGTGCGACAAAGGGCTAAGCCCAAGGCCACACGCCCGTGTGGACCCACACGGCCCGACTGACCGTGCGGAGAGTCATTTTTCAAAGACGGTTTTTTTTTAGAGTTTGCTTCCGTTCCAACTCTACAAGTGATCTCTGCAAGCATCTATAAAAGGGGACCAAGTCTTGCACGAAAAAACATCATTCTCTACATAGAAAACACATCAAATAACACGGGAACAAAGGAATCGAAGAGCTTCGAGAGCAAAAGGCTAGTCACGAAGAACACCACAAGGCTTTCACATCTAGGGAGAACAAGAGCTTGAGGGCTTGGAGGAGAATCCATCACGACAAGAAGGGTGTTCTTTCTATGTCTAATAACTCTTGTATGTGCTTATATGATGTCATAATATTGATTGATTTGTCTATGAGTTTGTAATTGGCATATTTTTCGGATCTTAAGGGCATAATCGAAACTGTGGATTTTTATTGAATATGACTATTTGTTTTCTTAATTGCTTCATGCGTTCTATTTTATGAATTCGAGTGCTTATTTATAATTGCTTTTTATTTGGCCAATAATTATCATGTCATATTTGTTATTGCAAAATTCGGGAGATGAGTTCTAACAAAGACGGAAATCGAATTGGACATGAAACATGTGTGACAGTGTGTTTGTGGGGAGTTATTCAATTCACAAATCTTTTTGGAGTTCATAAGAATTGTAATAATCGGGAGAACAATAATTGTTATTAATCAACTTTACGCACCACCCGGGAGGGGGAGTAAATGAATTTAGGAATTGAACCCATAAAATTGCATGATTTGGTTTTTAAAACTTTATTCGCATTTAATATTAAAGAAGCATGTTGAGATTATGTGCCTAAGGTTGCTCCCAAAATGTTGAAAATACTTGTGGGGTTCACATATTTAGTTTTGTTTTTCTCTTTATTTTTGATTTTAGTTATATTAAAATAACTTGATTTTCGGTCGCTTCAATAAAATTGGAATACAATGTTAATATAGCCTAAGTAAGTGTTTTGAGATTCAATCCACGAGGATTACGACCTTGCTTGCCATTATCCTATAAACTACACATGTACACTTGCGGTTTTATGAACCAAAGCAATTTACTGGCGAACAAGTTTTGGCGCCGTTCTTTGGGGATTGATTAGATTCTATTTAGATATAGTAATAAGTAGTTCAATCTTAATTGACGCATTTTATAAATATTTTTGTTTTTAATTTTTAATTTTTTTTTAATTTTTTTTCTTTTGGTTCAATTTTAACATTGTTTTTGTTTAGTGCAAATAGTGCATGATCACGTGTTCGGATCAACCCAACCAATTCCAATTGATTTGGAAATCGAAAAAACAACCAAGCAACTAAGGAAGAGCAAAGCAATGGTGGATGGGACTAATCCATACGCAGTGGAAAACAGAAACAATGAGGAGCGCCCACCGAGGATCGGCGCCCGGGGCGGAATAGTGGAAAGGCCCGCGAAGGCGGCGTTAGGGACTACTTTTTCAGCCCAGGAGGTAAGCAACCTTATGTGGGTGTGGCCCGCGTCTACCGATCAATGCAAACAATTTTTAACTAAAACCGGCATTGATTCAGATGGTGTCACAAAACCATTTGGGGTAGAAGTAGTTGAGGATCCAAACACGCATCGGCGCACTTTCTAGAAATTTGCGATCTTGTTAAGATGAATGGTGTTTCTCAGGATATCATTCGATGCCTCCTTTTCGCATTCTCTGCGTAATAAGGCTAAGGGATGGTTATGCTCCTTAACACCACCGACCACAAATTGGCAAAGCTAAGTCAACGGTTTCTAGCCAAATACTTACCCCCAAGAAGACGCTATAGATTAAAATCTGAAATCTTGATTTAGGCAATTAGATCTTTGAGCATCTATATGAAGCATGAGATAGATTCCGGGAATTACTAAGGAAGTGCCCTCAACATGGGTATCCCGACTACCAATAGGTTGATGCTTCAATAATGGTTTGAGTGGTAACACAAGAGCAATTATAGATGTTGCATCCGGAGGTGCACTACTAGGGAAATATCTGAGGAGGCACTAGAGTTACTAGAGAATATGGCGAACAACGATTACCAATGGCCATCCGAAAGGTCAATTTGTCCGATGAGTGGCATAAGTTCGGGATGAGAAATTCGCCATGCTCACTGAGAATAGGTACCCTTCTTGAATATGAAACCGAAGCGATGCATCAAGTGACTCAAGAGATCCTACTATTGTTGAAGAGGAAACAAACTTTGTGGGCCAACAAATAAACTTCAACAATAATTACGAAATAATCGATATCCAACTACTATCATCCATGGTTGCAAAACCATGAAAATTTCTCTTATGCTAACAATAAAAATGTTTTGCGACCACCACGGGGATATAACATGGGTAATCAGGCGCAGAGTGGAGTCCGATGAAAAGAAAGCATATGTTGAAGAAATGTTATCATCGTTTATCGGAGAAACAAGGGCGAGTCGAACAAAGATGAAGCCAAGATAGACAGGATAGAAGAACAGGTCACTCGGCTAAACACAAACGTAAACACAAGACTAAAATCTCTGGAAACACTAGCCTGAGATCGCAACTCGTGGGAGGCCAACACCGAAAGGCAAATTCCCAAGCGATACTAAGTTAAATCCACGAGAGCAATTCAACGCCATTCGCCGATGGATGGCATTGAGGGTCCGCAGTTTCAAATGACATAGTTTAGCAATAGTGATTAGAAATCAAGTCCGGCTGAATACGTTAAACTTAGCGCTATATGGGAGACAACCCAAATTATTTCTTATTTTTCGTACATTGTTTTTATCGCCTTCAATTTTAATTGTTATTTTTTAGTTATAATTTTTATTTATTAACTTAATTTTTAGTTTTGTTTAGTTTTCTTGAGTTGTTGTGTAGGAGGCGTCCCGACAAACTCCCGATATAAAAGAAAAAAGTACGGAACCAACTCAACACGGGCGTGTGATATCACACGACCTGGCCGTGCGATAGGGCAAATTGCCCAGCACCACACGGTCGGACCGTGTGACCATCACACGGCCGTATGGTCAAAGGATGGCAAAACAAAAGCATCAAAGACCAACCTGCAGGGCCACACGGCCACACCGTGTCATCCCACATGGCTATGTGGCCCCGAAATTGAAAAGGCAGCTTACGAATTACCCTTATTTTTACCCCAAAATGCCACTTTTTCTCACTTTCTTCTACACAAACCCTAACACACAAAAATTCTCTCCCCAAATAATCAAACCACTCTCCAAATCTCTATAAGTACACCTCCAACCTCAAACCAAAATCACAAATCCTTCACTTTCTCAAGAAACCCACCACCACATACCTTCAATTTTCAACTTCTCCAAGCTTTACACCAAGTTTGGGGTACTTCAAGAATTTCCAAATTTCAGATTTTTACTCTTCAACCCTTGAATTCATGGCTTCTAAGGATGAAAGAGGAACTAGGAGAGGAGACGAGAAGAAGGAGGAGCCGGCCGAGCCGAACCAAGCCTCAACCGATTTTCGACCCCAAGGAGCACGAAGCTTCCAACGTCAATTTGCCAAACGAAACTCACCGAGCTAGATGGATAATACTCTACTTTCGTCCATGGATTAATATGAGGTATCCCGATGAACCCACTCTTACGAATTTGGGAGTATTGGAAGATTTTAGGGCTTTATGTGGGAGAATTGATGGGCATGATTTTCTTAATGGGCATTGGGCTACTTACTCTGTTATTACTCTTGAATTCTTAAGTACCTTGGAATTGGTTGTCTAAAACGAAATTTGATGGGGGTTAGATTTTGGTTGGGGAATGAGCGAGAGGAACTATCAATTGAGGATATAAATGAAATTTATAGAACGTCGGCGTATGGGGTAAGAGAATGAGTAATTTGATAAGGTTAGGTTTTGGAAAAAGATAACTGGGAAGCGAATTTATATGTCGGGCACTTCTAAGGCGTCTAGTCTTCGACCAAAGATCGATATGTTCAAATGAGTCTTTTGAAACCATCTTTGCAAGGGAGGATAGTAAAGGGGCTTTAAGGGTTGATGAATTGTTTATAATTTGATGTATGGCATTGGGGATGAAGTGGTGTTAAACGCCGGGGCTATGATAGCCCGACAATTTGATAGAATTAAAAATAGTGAGAGGGGTAGAATTTGATTAGGGAGGATGATTACCCCTATTTGTCGAACATTTTAATATTAATTTGGAGGGGTATGCGGAGGCAGCTGGGCCTAAGTTGATTGATTTGAATGTTCTAACTGCGATGAAAATGATAAAATTCGATGGGCGGGATTACTGGCTCATTCAGGCAGGTATAACAACAATTAGTCTTCGAACCCCGATGCTACCTCAACCAAAAACAGGGGGGTAAGCTGGCTACTTAGAGATGTGGGGTAGAAGGGGCTGCTTTGCAAGAAGAGCAGGATGAGCAAATTAGGGAGATGCCGGGAACCTCTCGCCAATGGGGTAATCGGCCATCGACTATGAGTGAGAGGCTAGAAAGGGTGGAAACTGATGTGAAGAAATTTATAGATGACACATATCAGTTGACAACCACCGCTGATGAATATCACCAGGAGTATTTACAGCATTTTGATGACATCACCCAGCAGCAGCATCAGATATACGAGATGATGTCTCATATGGACAAGTGGCACATATCACAAGGCCACTATTATCCTCCTCCACCACCTCAGTGATCTTTGTAAGTACTTATTACGCATTCCTCTTTTCTTTAGATAATTTCCTCATATGTTCGGGATGAAGTATAATTTAAGTTTGGGGTGGGGGTTGTCAAGAATGCGTAATTTAGTACTGTTGCATTTAGGACTGCATGTAGGAGCACTTGCATTATAATTTTTGAAAAAAAAAAATGATTTTTGTTTTGATTTTTATTTATTTTTGTTTTAGCACGTTTACCGCTTTAGCACGTTTAATTGCTTTTGTGTGTGGTTTTTAAAATTTTATGGCATGGGATAACATCCTTATGGGAATAATGTAATAAAGTGGGAGAAAAGTTAATTATTTGCTTGGAATGTGTTAAGAAAATTGTGTATTTGAGCATGTTGCGAAAAATAAGCCTGTGAGCTTTTGTACCTTAAACTGCTTTACATTATGCGGACTTATTTTTCTTGAGTGTCTCATTCATGATTGATAGAACTCTAGAACTTGCTCGGTATCTTCATTGAAGCCATGTGTGTGTGCAATTTTTGAAAATGATCTAAGGCCAACTTTGTTTAGCTACTTAGCCTAAAAAGCCTACCTATGAACTCATGATTCCCTAGTTAGCCAATTTTGAGCCTAAACTTTTATTCCGAGCCACATTGATCTTTAAAATTTACATATTTTTATCCCTACAAATTCTTGAGCTTATAGCAAATGAACAAGTTTGGGGGAGTTGTGGTGGAAAATTTATGAAAAAAGAGGGGAAGTTGGCAAAAGAAAGAGGGATGAACAATGTCCGGGTGAATGAAAAAGCATTAAGCTCGAAAAAGAAAGAAAAATCTACGAAAAGAAAATAGAGAAAATAGAGCAAAACAAATGAAAATTAAGAAAACTATGAAAAAATGAGAGCTTGAGGCTAAAAAAAAAAGAAAAGAAGGCAAAAAGGCCTAAGATGAAAAAGGAGAAATAAGGGTGGAATTAAGTTTAAAAAAAAAAAAAAAACTCGATATTATGATTACATTGGGTTGGTGAATTGCTAGTTGTGTACTTAAACTCTATTTGCTCATGTCAAGTCACTTAATCCAAACTTCCCTACCCTTACCAAAGAGCCTACATTACAACCAAATAAGAAGTCGTTTTTGATTCTTAGATTGTGCTCACAAAAGTGGCGAGAGATGTTAGACGATTTGCAAGCCTATGGTAGTTCTACTTTCATTGAATTGAATTTGAGCGTAAACACTTACCATACACTTTTGAGAGTATAGTGATACACTATTTACTTGTGAGTCGCGATGTCAAGTACAGAAAGAGTATTAATAGTGCGAGTTTATGAATAATTGATCTCTTGATGATGAATTGCATGGTTTCCTTAAGTATGGAGTCGAGTGCTATTTAATGTTTATAGTGTTCTTGGGTGTTCTTTCGTTTTACCCCGTATATTATTTTTCTAAAATTGCTCGAGGACGAGCAATGCTTTAAGTTTGGGGTATTTTGATGTGTGTAAAATATACTTCATCTTGGGGCTTAAATGGATATATATTTGATGCATTTGCACACATATTTGCTATGTTTTTACTTGGTTTTCTTAAAAGGGCATGACATCTGCGTATTCTTGTAATTCTTGCGAGAAAACGGAGTGAAAATGAAGAAATATCGTAGGGATGCGGATAAGATTGCCGAATGCAAAGAGAAGATCAAAACAACGGAAAAAAGGAAAAAACAAGTCACACGGCCGGACGTGTAACCTCACACGGCCGTGTGGACTAGTGGTGTGAAGATCACACAGTTGTGTGAAGAAAGGAAGAAAACAGAGAGGGACGGCGCAGTCCACACGGTCGCCGTGTGAACTCACATGCCCGTGTTGACCAGGGTATCAAGCGCACCACCTACCCGACGACCGACTGCCGCCAGTGCGACAAAGGGCTAAGCCCAAGGCCACACGTGTGGACCCACACGGCCCGACCGTGCGGGAGTCTATTTCAGCTAATTTTTTAGAGTTTGCTTCTTGTTCTAACTCTACAAGTGATCTCTCCAAGCATCTATAAAAGGAGACCAAGTCTTGCACGAAAAATATCATTCTCTACATAGAAAACACATCAAATAACACAAGAACGAAGGAATCAAAGAGCTTCGAGAGCAAAAGGCTAGGTCGCGAAGAACACCACAAGGCTTTCGCATCTAGGGAGCACAAGAGCTTGGAGGGCTCGGAGGGAGAATCCATCCCGACAAGAAGGGGTTTTCTTTCTATGTCTAAAAACTCTTGTTTGTGCTTATATGATGTCATAATATTGATTCGGATTTGGTTGTGAGTTTGTAATTGGCATATTTTTCGGATCTTAGGGCATAATCGAAAGCGTGGATTTGTATTGAATATGATTATTTGTTTTCGTAATTGCTTCATGCGTTCTATTTTATGAATTCGAGTGCTTATTTATAATCGCTTTTTATTTGGCCAATAATTAGCATGTCATATTTGTTATTGCAAAATTCGGGAGATGAGTTCTAACAAAGACTTTAATTGAATTGGACATGAAACATGTGTCACGGGCGTGCTTGTGGGGAGTTATTCAATTCACAAATCTTTTTGGAGTTAATAAGAATTGTAACGATCCGAGAGGACAATAATTGTTATTAATCAATTGTTTACGCACGACCGGGAGGGGAGTAAATGAATTTAGGAATTGAACCCATTCGTATTTAATATTAAAGAAGCATGTTAAGATTATGTGCCTAAGGTTGCTCCCAAAGATGTTGAAAATACTTGTGGGGTTTACATATTTATTTTTGTCTTCTCTCTTTATTTTCGATTTTAGTTAAATTAAAATAACTTGATTTTCGGTCGATTCAATAAAATTGGAATACGATGTTATTATAGCCTATGTGTTTCAAGATTCAATCCCTAAGGAATACGACCTTGCTTGCCATTATCCTATAAACTACACTGTACACTTGCAGTTGTATGAACCAAAACAATTTTTGGCGAACAATGCCACATCTGACACCACATCTCCTTCTGACAGAGATCCTCATTCTTCTCCAATCAAAGAGAGTGTGCCACCCCCAGAGACAGTTTTTACACCTTCTTCTACTCCTACAGAAATCCTTGGAATGAGCACTACCCCTGCTTCTCCAAAAATCGACGCACCTGGGTTTGTTGAAGATGCCCCTGCATCTAGGACTACATCTCCTACTATTCAAACTCAAGACCCAGGTATGGATTCTTCAATTCGTTAAAACCCATCCTCTCCTCCTAGTTCTACTCCAACTGCTCTTATCCATGTTCCCTTCAAAGAAGAAGCTCTAGCATGATGTTACTGGGGAAAACAATAATGAAATTGACATGGAAAATCCCCGCATTTTGAGGTTATTTGAATAGTTCATGGGCCTCTTGGTAATCCTAATGTTCGATAGTCCAAACATTTGAGAGGCTACTTCCCGAGGATTTTGAAGAATCCGAATCTACTCTGAAACTTCTCCTAAAAAGCAAAAGAAAGATGTTGGGGACGCTTAAAAAATAGGAGGAGATGATTTGCTTATTCCACATGTAAGCTTTAGTGACTACAAGGATAATTTGAAGCTTGATTTGTGGCTTAACGAGAGCTCCACGAGTACAGGATCCCCTGACAGTGATGATGATATGCCTCTGGCTCAGATGAAAGCCAAGAAGGAGAAAGGTGTTAAAGTAGATGTGGGCACATCTTAGCCCGCATCTGCAGAATCAGACTCAAGGACCGAATTTGACGATTCCAGCAATGAGGATTTTGAAGCTATGAAGGAACCAGACCCAGTGCTTGATTATGATACTTTGGTTGATGAGGTTGGCAATGAAATGATGGAAAAAGAGAGACATGGAGTTGTTGGGGCAGATGCAGAGGAGGATGTCATGTCATCCGATGACACATCTGACTCTGAGTTCGATAATGGAAGAGCCCATTCTGTTAGGAAAATTTATGTTTATATTTTGATGATACCATGCAGAATAGGAAGTTGGCACCCCATTTTCTCAACTTGTAATAGATATGTATATTTAAGCTAAGATGAAGATTAGAAGAGTCAATCGAAATTGAAGAGAAGACCCAACTGTGTGTCAGCTGTGTGAAGCCAAGTGAAGAATCGGTCAAGTGACAGAAAAGCTGTCTCAGTCAGCTGACTGACAGCTAAGTCATTCCAAATGATTGGAATCGAATGTCAAAGGGGTTTGCAGCAGACAAGACCTGAAGAAAGCTGATAGAGATCCATTGTCAACACAAGTCAAAACTTTGCTGGAAATAGGCTTATGTCAGGTTGCAAAGCAATAAAGTCTGTTTTTTTTTTTTTGAAAGAGTGCAAAAAGCAAGGAACCAATGGGATGTACATGAAAACCTGCAGAGACCAAGGAAAGGCTACGAGTGCATTAAACTCATGGTATGATCCTCATTAATGCCTCAAGGACAAGACATGCCAACAACCTACGAGTGGGATTTGAAATATATGACTATCTCTTCAACGGACATATTTTTAAATCTACACTATAAAAAGTGAGGAAGCAAGTGAGAGAAGGTTACCGAGTTCATTACAAGCAATCAAGCATGCAAGCAAACTGCTAAAAACTTTCATGCTCTCAAAGATATTCCTCAAGCCTAAAATCGAAGGAACTCAATCCAACACACTCGGTGAAGGAAAGAATACTTCATCAAGTTGAAGAGGAAACAGTTTGAAGAACAAAAAGGGGTCTACTCTCCAAGGTTGAAGGATAAGTAGTATGGTTCAAGTTCGAACCCGAAGCTTTAGGCTCGTTGGAAGCTGTGTGATCAATTCCCGAGTTTGTGGGAGTCAAGTAGCAAGACAGCCGTTTTGTGAAGTTCGAGTCCCATGAGCCCAAAGAGTGTGATCAAGGCCGACTCGGATCTGTTCACTACTTTGTAACCAGATCTGTTACTTAGTGGATTCCTCCGGGGAGTTGGAGAAGAGTGGATTAGAGGAATTACCCCATCCTCGAACCACTATAAAATTGCTTATGTCTTATTTACTTACCACACTTTAATTTCTTGCATATTATTTATATCGCTTTTAAGTTAAATCGCTAGACTAAACCGATAATAATCTTTGTTAAAAAAGTGTTAAAAACAAGGTTAAAACATTAAGTGTGAAAAGTCTTCCGCTGAATAAAAACCAAATCAACAGTAAATTTAAGTGTTAGTTGATCCCAGCTGAGTTATACTATCAACAACTCAGTCGAGTCTATTTACTGGGTAACTTTGTTGAAGTAGCCAACCTAGTTGTACCTCAAGTACTTAGCTGATTTGAGTTGACTACGAAAATATTTAAAAGGATTAAATCGAAATTTGGTAAGGTTTATTCAACACCCCTTTCTAAACCTTACTACTTACCCTTGGGACCTATAAATGGTATCGGAGCGCTTGGTTCATTGAGCCTTCCGCCAGTTCTTGAACTATATCTCAGTCTTTTCAAAAGAAACAACACTTTAGTTTTTAAAGCTTTTATTTCAGAAGCAAAGTTATTATAATGGAAACAAATCTAACTCGTATTCCCATGTTTACTGTGGAAGAGTTTGGACTTATTACTATATTGAGTAATATCATTGACTTCCTTCCAAAGGATCAATGTCGATGTCTTGACTTTTCGGCCGCTTTACCCCTTGACTTGAGTCTGCTCCAATCATGTTGGAATGACTCAACTTGTCACTTCAATTAAACTTGGCTTCTTTATTGACTTGACGACACTTCCTTATCCTTTACCCAGTTGTTCCTCGATCGTGTCTCCTTGATTTAGTCTTTGCCTTCCATCTTGACCATACTCGGTGACACACTGTGAGTCTTCACTCTTATCTTGATTGACTTCTTGTATTCTTTGACATAGCCGACTTCACTCAGCTCTTTCATCATATCTATTACAACATAGAAATACAAGGAAAATGGGGTGCCAACTTTCTATTCCAAGTTTTACATGGCATCATCAAAACCCCGAAAATAAATTTCCTAACAATTTCCCCCTTTTTGATGATGCCAAAACTTAAATAAAATAAACAGCAAACACAAGCAGTGCAGTAACAAAGAATATATGTTTTGAATAATCAATTTTATTGATCATAACATTCTTGTCATTTACAAAGCTATTTACAAAATATATCAAAGCTTATGCAAATATTGCATTACAACATGTATCAAATCTAAGTTACAACTGGTATCAGAGCAAAATTACAAAGAAGGTATCAGAGCTAACATCTAACATATAGAATACTAACAGCTGTGTATTTACAATAAAGTAAAATACATAAAGGGGTTGCAACCATCTTCAATGCCTTGGCTGCTTCCTTTTTCTCTCTTTATCTTCAGCTCTCCTCCTGTCCTCATCTGCTCTTCTCCTCTTCCTTTTTTCTTCATCCCTCTTCTTCTTCTCATAGGCACGCCTTGCAGCAGGGTTATCCCTACGCTGCCTTTCCTCCCATTCTCAATTTAGCTTTTCGTTCTCAGCTTCTTGCATTCTTACAGCTTCAGCATTCTTGCGTTCAACTTCCAAATTAGCAATATGATCATATCCAGCCCAGTAGTTTAATCCTTTCTTCTGTGGATTAATATACTTTATGTCCCGAGGTTTTGGTTGTGGTTGATAGCCTCTGCCTCTTCCACTTCCACCTGATCTTCCCTTTCCTGACTCAGCTCGACCTCCTCCTCTAGGAGTGTCTTTGTCATCGAGCTTTAGCTTTTCCAATCGAGTGCTGCTGAACTCTACTCCCTCCAAAGAAGATTACGTACATCGAGACCTTTATCCAAGTACATATCACAAAGGCTTGCGATAGAGTCATATCTTTGAAGTAGTCACTCTTGCCTCTAGAGTCGAAACTCCTCTAGTGATGCTGGGTGAGACCCAAAGATAAGGCATAACAATGTCTTTTGGGGGCTTGATTGCGTGGAAATCTTTTTCTTTGGAGGACCATCATATTGTGTACTTGTGTTCGATACGCGCGAGAATGCTTTTGACCACCTTTTTTGAACTCGGCTTGATGGCTTTTCTTGATTCTTTAATCGCCATTTCAAACTTTTTCATTTCCATCGATAGCTCTTTCGGGTGGTTTTTTGAGAAGTGAAGTCGTTATCTCTCCTTCTTCGAAAAGTCCGGCCAAACATAAGCTTTAAAGGGGGTTTTCAAGCTTCCTTCCCCTTAGTGGGACTTTCTTCTTTTCCACCTTATGACTCCTTTCCTTCCTTCCTTGATTCCTTCAAGGCCTCATCTTCCCCCTTTTTGGCATCATCACCAAAAGATAGGGTTAGGCAGGGAACAATCATCGAGAATGAAGTCAAGTCATTTGTTAGTAGATGTAGGTCCCAAGGGGTGTAAGTGTAAGGTTTAGAAGGGGGTTGAATAAACCTTACCAAATTTTCGATTTAGTCCTTTTAAATATTGAGTTGATACTACAGTTTGTGTCCTTGATGATGGATCAATTTAGTCACTCAAGAGAGTTAATCTCTCAATGACTCAATCGAATTTGTTGATGGAATAACTCATTTGTTGGCTCTAAATTAACTCAATTGTGGTTTTGTTTTCAGCGGAAGACTTAACACCCTTAAGTTCGATTAAGCAAGAATTTAGTGCTTGGTTTAGTACTTATAAGTTATCAAGTGGATAGCAAATTTATCACAGATATAAGCGTTAAAAATGCGAGTAAATTAAAATCTTTGAAATGTAAATGACACGAGTTGAAATTTTTATAGAGGTTCAAGATGGGGTAATTCTTCTACTCCTCTCTTCTCCAACTCCGGAGGAATCCACTAGGTAATGATCGGTTTACAAAGTGGTAGCAGTCCGGATATACAAGTCTTGATCACACTGGTGACTTGATCCTTGGGACTCGATCTGAGACGCTTGATCACTCGGCTTCTCTTACGACTCGGCTTCTTCACAGGCTGGAAATTTTGCTTTGCTACTACTGACTCACTTGCTCAAGCTCTTTGGATTTGATCACGAAGCCCTCCAAAAGCTTAAGACTTGGTTCGACCTTGAACCTTCCTACAATCCTTCGTGGAATGTAGACCCTTTTCTTCAAAAGTTTCCTCTTCAACTCGATTGAAGTTATCTTTCCTTCACGGTGAGTGTTGGATTAATGTGCTTCGTAATGTAGGCTTGAGGATTAATCTTGAATGATTTGAGAGTATTTCGGTTACAATTTGATTGATTTCTTGAATGTTCGTGGGTTCAGGGTCACCTTCTCTCGTAGTCATTCCTCGGCCTTTTATAGTGATCTTTCAAAAATTTGCCCGTTGAAGAGATAGGCTTATTTTTTAAAGTCACTTGCATCGTTGGCTTGTCTTGTTGCAAATCCTTGGAATTGCCATTTCCTCGTATGAATTGTTCTTTCACCTTTTCGAGTTCGACACGGTGTAGTGCTTCCCATTGGTTCATTCCATTTGCACGCTTCGGGACCGAGCACTCGAGAAAGGTGGTATGGAGATATTACTTGTTTAAGTAATTCTCTTGATTTCTCGGCAACGGATCTTTTTACGATTATCTCGACTTGACCGCATTTCTTTGCTTTCCCAGGTGACTTAGAGTCGCCTTCCAATCATGGATGACTCTTCCGTCACTTCAACTTGAGACTTGGCTTTTCTTGAGTTGACTTGGATGATACTCCACTCACCGCATCTCACCGCTTCTTTAGTAGAGTTCCCATCTACTCTTCTTTTCCATACTCAAATTGTCTCGCAATGAGTCTTCCCTCTAGTCTTGATTGTCTTCTTGTATGTTAGGTCGTAGTCGGCTTAACTCACTTGGCAGCACTCTAATTTTTACAATGCATTTTACAACAAGAATTGGGGTGCCAACTTTCTATTCTAAGATTTACATGGCATTCATCAAAATCTAAACAATAAATTTCCTAACAATTTCCCCCTTTTTGATGATGCCAAAACTTAAACCATTAAAAAATGCAAATAACAAAGATACATACAGATAGTGTATTGACATAGAATGTATCGTGAGAATCAATCTTTTTATTGATCATATCATTCTTGTACTTTTACACAATTTACAAGGTGTATGAGCACATATTTGTCTACACGAGTAAATATAAGGAATTTATAGCTTTAATACATAAGACTTACATTGTATGTATTTACATAATAAAACACACGAAGGGGTGGACAAAGAACACTTCATCTCCTTCATTGTCTCCTTTTTCATCTTGTTCAAGATCTTCTTTCTCTTCTTCTCTTTTTCTCTCGTCACCGTGCCTTCTTTTTTTTTTTTTCATATGCCTTCCTGGGCAGCTTCATCTCTTCTTATTCTTTCCTCGTCTCTCCTCCCATAGCTGAGTTTGTCTCTTGTTTTCTTCTTCTAGTCTTTTTACATACTCGGCGTTAGTTTTAGCCACTTGCAAATTTGCTACTTGGTCAAGCCCCAAAAGAGATCCCTCCTTTCTTTCCCGGATCCACATATTCAATGTTTTTGGGCGAGGCCAGGTCAAGCTTCTTCCTCCACTCTCGCTTCTTCCTCTACCTCGGGCGTATACAAGATCTTGGGGTCTTCTTCTTTCCGGTGAGTGACCGGCGGAGTGACCCAGAGCGATCGGTGAGTCGTCGCCCTGTCGCCTTCTTTCACATAACGTGAGACCCTTTTTCCGATCAAGACAGTCCCAAGCTTGAGCCATAGACATATTTGCAAAGTATCCTTGATTCGAGTGTTTTGAATTCATCAACCGATCGTGGCTGTCTCCGACATCCGAGATGGCATACGTGTCTCGCCTACTAGAATACCTCCATGTTTTTTCAAGATGTTCATAACTAGGGCATCCATTCTTCCTTCCACTTCCTTCATCCCCGCTTCAATTGTTTTTCTCTTATCGGCCATGGATATAGCAGAGTGTTGGGGTGGCAGAGTCACAGGGAGTTTCTTTCGCTTATAATGTCATTTGTGACAGACCTTGTTGGGGTTTGTGCAATCATCAATGTCACATCCGCCGATCCTTCCCCTCAACAGATTTTCCTTTCTTTTGTTTAGGTGCTTCCTCATTTTCTTTGCCTTCACAAATGCTCCTTTTCTTCGGATGCTTGATTCTCTTTAGCGCCTTAAGGTATTCCGCTTCCCCTTTTTGGCATCATCAAAGGATAGAGGAACCCCAGGGAACGTCTTTGGCAAGCGGGAAATCGAGCCTCACGATAGTCGAAGTTTCGTTTCAAGTCCGCTGCGTTGTGGCAAGACGGGTCGGATCGAGTAAGCGTTGGACTCTTTGAAATCGGCTTCATCTCACCATGAGAAGGCTGAATTTTCTAGTCATGTGTTCTTCCAAACGCTGAGATCATTCGTATTTTGCTCACACAAAGAGCTTTATCTCGGCAAAGATGAGCTTCATGCATGTGCTCAATATGTTCTCTCGGCCCGTTTTTGCATCGGCATTTTCTCTCCATACCATACCAGCGACTTTGTTGAACAATGTCCTCAAGAATCTAACTTGTTCCACACGCATTGTTTGTCTTTGTTGCCACCATTCCCTTATTCTCGATTGTTATGCCTCTCAAGTCGGCCGCAAGGTTGGCATCTCTGTTGTCCGATCGCATGTCCAAAGAGGCACGATGTCTCTCCATCCGTTCAATCTCAGCAAATAGTGCCTTGAACACCTCTCGAACTTCAAATTTGATTCTTCCGTTGCACACGATGGCCATACAAAGATCAAAGTCATAAGCGGTGGAACAATGGTACCGATGAGAAAACGGAGTGGTCGTGATAGCGTGCGCGCGTTCATTCTCGACTCTTCATGGAGGTCGGGTACCTCCAGGGAAAAAGGAAAAGATTCCATAAAAGATTCATCACCTCCCACCGGGATTTGTTCGATGATGAGCGGTGCGCGTGAAGTTCTTTTAGGAATCGACACCGCCGCAGACTTGAGGAGCTGCGCAGCGTGGTCTATTGTTCACCGGGTCTTGTTGTGAAGTGGACCCGCTTGCGAGCCTCACTGTCTCCAACGGCTTCGTTGGTCTCGGTGATTTTTCCATTTGAGTAGACGGTCTCGGCCTTATCGAGCGTCATCGGACGATGATGAGATTTCCATTGGTGGCTCATCATCAATGTTAAAGATTTGACGATCTTGGGATCGACTTGCTCGTGCTTGGAACATCCGCCCGGTGAGTCTTTTGGATTTTGCACGGGGGATGACTCGCCTTCTTCATCGCCTCCGATCCCCCGAAAGGTTACATCAAGATTATCCTGGGAATCATGAAGTGCGCTTATCTCCTTCTCGGATGGGTCGATGATAGCAGGAGGGATGTTCTCTACTTCAGCCTCTTTACCCCAGGGAAGTCTCAACCTCCCGTGGGCCTTTGATACTCCGGCAGTCTCTCATCGCAATGAGGCTTGGTCCTCCCTTTCGACGATGTGTCACATTTGTCTTAGGGTCTTTCGTGGTGGCATCCATTGGAGTCTCAACCCCATGGATTGCACTTTCATCGCCTGCAGTGTTAACTCCCGGTACATTCTTCCGTGCCTCGACCGCATCGCTAGCCGTCATTAGCCTTTAGAGTAGCTTGGCACCTCACCGAGACGATCTCAAGCCTCAATCCTAAGCTTCGTTGATGGCAACTTTCAGTTTCGCTTGTGTTTGTAATTTCTCTACTTCGCCTCCTTGATTCGGTGTGGAGTCATCTGCAAAGCATTCTCCGACTTTTTTGCCGCAGTGGAGGGAGTTTCCCACTCGGTGGCGCACCGGTGAGTGACTTGAATGGGGTCACTCGTCTCCAAACTCCCGGTTGTTTCAATTGATTGTTGGTAGTTGGGGCGGTGGTAACACACCTTCAATAGGGGTTGGCTCGATGGGGTCCCCACTATCCCGATTTCATCGCCAAGTCCCTTATTGCCTTCTTCCGAGTGAGTGGGGAAGTGGTGGCAGCAACTTGATGGCGATTTGCTGAACCACTCCCATTGGATCAATTTCGGTGTGTTCTGGAGGACTCTTGGTCCCTCCATCATCTTTTGCTCGTGAAGGATTCCGATTCATGCAATGCTTGCTGCATTTGCAACTCTTCAGTAGCAAAGAAAGATTCTCCAGGATCCTCATCACTATCGGAGAAGACATCAAGGAGAGGATGTGTGTGTTACGGGTGCGGGAGATAGGGCGATCTTGCCTTCTCGCGTGCCTCGCCTTCCTCACTTGCTTTTCTCTCTCCTTTTCCTTGAAAAAATGCAGGATGTCTATGCGATTGTCTTCATCAAGTCTTTGGGAGCACGATGTTTAGTCCAAGGAAATTTAGCGAGTTCCTCTTCTTCTTCTATAAACTCGGTCGTTGGAATCGTTTCCTTGACTTACTCAACTTCCATTTCCTCCACTCACGCAGACGATTTTGGATGTTTGGGTAAGGTGGAGATAGGATTATTACATCACTATCCGCTCTAGCAGTTCTTTTCTTGTGCTTCAAATTGCGTGAACTACTGTTTGTGTGTCTTGGTTGCTCTCGCTGATCGCTTTAGCAGATTTGGTGTTTCATCAATTACATCCGGAGATTCTACTTCTCCAGCCCAGTCTCCGATATCTGCTCTAGCCGAGTGGTCGACTCGGTGGTTTCTCCTCGGAGCGCTTGATAGTCGTCTTCGTCTCCTAGTTTGTACCAGGGGATTTAGTTCGAGACGGTGTCCTCTCGAGTCTTGGGCGGTGGGGCCGTGCCGTGTCTTTTTTCGAGGAGCGTCGCTCGCTTCTCCTCTTTTGACGATCGGAGAAGGTATTTGTGAGTCCTTCTCGATCGGCTGCTGCAGGGGGGAGACACTACTGCTAGTAGGCGGTGTGACTCTCTGCAGGGGTAGGAGCATGTTTGGTTTTCTTTGTTGCAGGGGTGAGTCTTCTTAGTAGGCTTTGGGCAGCTTTCTTCTTGGGTGGAGAGGAAACAATCAGTATCTTCGTGGTCAGTGATTCCCCTCACTTGTGTCGCTCCTTGGCGTAAGCTCTCTTCTGCGCCGAGAGATTTGCTCGAACATCCTCTTGTTAACATGGAATGCTTTCCCATGTCTAAGAGGGACTCCTTTCACCTCCATTAGTCGGCCAATCACTAGGCCATATCTGGGATCCTCCAAATGTGCCATCTTCCTTGAAGGATTTGTTCCCACGTTCGGGGCAGAGTCTGCTTGTGAGACAAACTCAGTTGATTTATCTTATTTTCTCGTGATGATTGCAGCCATTACAATCGGCTTTTTTTTGATTGGTCAAAGCCGCCAAATTTGATGTCGATACATTTGGCAACTATGTCCAACACTTGTGATAATCCTCCTTCTTAGCGATCTCTTGTTTGTTGTATACACTATTTTATCAAGACATCGGGCTTGGCTATTTCTTTCCAAGCATCGGCCAGTTTACATCGGCCGTTAATCTCGATGCTCCTTGGCGGGTAGTGAGCAATGTTCGCCAAATCCTTGGAAGAGATAGTCACCGCTTTCCGTGAAGATGACTTTATTCCTTCATCGTGAATCTCAAAGATTCACATAGAATTGTGCGACTTCCTCCACATATGTCATCGGATATTCTAGCGTCGTAAACGGTTTCGGCCGGGACGTTTCCAACTTTTCAGCGATTTTCTTCACTAGGGTGTCGTCGGACCTGTTTCACCATTCCGTCGAAATCCACCGTAGAGCCGGTGTGGATTTGCTTTCCTAACTTGGTAAAGTCATAAGTTGGTGCCATTTTTCAGGATTATATCGAAGAAAAACTCGAGAAATTGATTTGAAGATAGATAGGGTTTTGAGAGAATTTTTGCCTTTGCTTTTGAGAGAAAGAGATGAACAGTTTTGGTAGTGTGAGAGAGAAACGGCGAAAATGGTTTAAATATGGTTTATGAAAGGGCGTGCGGGTGGCTTTTGAAATGTGATCGAAATCAACGGCTTAGATTTTGCACGCCTATTTAGCATTTAATGTCTCGTATTTAATGCGGCAAAGATTTATATCCAATCATAAGCTTGGTGTGCGGCTTTATGTGTCAGTGACGCATCATCATTATGCCGACGTATTTCTTAAAACATTCCCGCTTAGTCAAAACGATTGCGTTTTTGTTACTTTGCTTATAAGTGACTCATCTTATCCTTTAGCCGATTTAAATCTACTTCTCACAGTTCTCTTAGTGACTCAAATTATCGCCTGACTTGTAGTCAGTTGTCTTCCGATACAATCGATTTCTTCGTGATTTTCGTGTTCACTCTTTTTCACCTCCTTTTCTGTTCCATTTCTTTTCTTTGATTCTTCCGTGTGTCACCAGTTCAATTAACCCCAACTCATGTTTGAGTTCTTCAAATCTTGACTCACATAATGGTTTTGTGAAAATGTCACCAATTGTTTATCGGTTGAGATATATTCCAAGATGATGTTCTTCTTTTCAACATGATCTCTTATGAAGTGATATCCGACATCAATATGCTTTGTTCTTGAATGCAACACAGATTTTGAGTGATTGCAATTGCACTTGTGTTATCACACATGATTGGAATTTCTTTTTCCTCAACTTCATAGTCTCTCACTTTGCCTCATCCATAGGACTTGGGCACAACATTTGCCCGCTGCCTATGTATTCTCGCTTCGTTTGTAGAGGTGGCTATTGAATTTTGCTTCTTGCTAAACCAGAAATTAGCTTTGTTTCCTAGCATTTGACATGTGCCTGAAGTGCTTTTTCCGCCCACTCGCATCCAAAGATAGTAATCAATAGCCAATTAGTTTGAATCGTCCTTCCTTTGGATACCATAGGCCTACTTCTTGGCTTCCTTTCAAGTATCTCAATATTCTCTTAGTTTGTTGTCATATGGCTCTCTTTTGGAGCAGATTGAAATCTTGCACATACACCTACAAACAAAGGTGATGTCCGGCCGCTTTTTTGTGAGATAGAGCAGTTGATCCAATAAGTGCTCAGATCTTGTTTGATCTACTGTGCTTGCCATCCGCATCCATGTCCATTTTGGTGATGTGTTCATTGGGTATTTTTACTGAAGACTTTTCCTCCATACCAAACTTCTTCATTAAATCTCTCGGTGTATTTTGTTTGACTTATGAAGGTTCCATCCTTCAATTGTTTCACTTGGAGTCCAAGGAAGAATGTCGCTCTCCCATCATGCTCATTTCAAATTTACTTTGCATGAGGTTTGAAAACTTTTCACACGACTCTTCTTTGTTTGTGGATCCAAAAATGATGTCATCCACATATATTTGAACAAGTAGTATACTCTTTTTTGTCTTGAATTCAAAAGTGTTCTATCTACTTTTCCTTTTGTGAATCCATTTTCGGTTAGGAATTGTGACAAAGTATCATACCATGCTCTGGGTGCCTGTTTCAATCCATATAGAGCTTTCTTGAGTTTGTATACCTTATCTCCAAGAGTCTTCTGCTCAAATCCTGGAGGTTGTTCAACATACACTTCTTCTTCCAATAAGCCATTTAGGAATGCACTTTTTACATCCATCTGATATACAATGAAATCCTTGTGAGCTGCATAGGCAAGAAACATCCTTATAGCTTCCAATCTTGCCACAGGGGCAAATGTTTCATCAAAATCTATTCCTTCTTCTTGACAGTATCCTTTGGCTACTAGTCTTGCTTTGTTTCTTACCACAGATCCTTCCTCGTTCATCTTATTTCTGAACACCCATTTGGTGCCAATAACATTTTGATGTATGGGTCTTTGCACTAATTCCCATACTTTATTTCTTTCAAACTGATTCAGCTCTTCTTGCATAGCTTGAATCCAATGTGTGTCGTCCAATGCTTGTGATACGTCTTTGGGCTCTATTTGCGAGATGAAGCATGTGAACATGGCTTCTTGTTGAGTTCTGGATCTTGTTTTGACACCTTCTCTTATATCTCCAATGACAAGTTCTCGTGGATGGTCTCTCACCATCTTACATCAGGTTGGAGTAAGTTAGCTGGATTGATCGACTTGCATTTGTGTTCTTTGTGGTCGCTCTCTCGTAATCACTTAGCCGCAAATTTTCCACTGTTTTTGAGATTGCTATCTCATCTTCTTCTCGAATTGATAATTCCGCTTGACCAAAGACATAGGGACTCTTTCGTATGGTTGGATGATTCACTTATCAGTGACTCTTCAATGTCTTCTCCATTTACATTTGGCTCATCGAATACCACATGAATGGATTCTTCTCGCAACCATAGTCCCTTTATTGAGTACTCTGTAGGCTTTGCTTTCAATTTGAGTATCCTAAGAAGATACCTTCATCGCCTTTAGCATCAAAAGCCTTTAGATTGTCCTTGCCATTGTTGTGGATGAAGCATTTACATCCAAATATTCTGAAATATGCAACATTTGGTTTTCTTCAGTCCAGATCTCATAGGGAGTCTTTGTCACCGTCTCATTTATCATACATCTGTTTTGAGTGTAGCAAGTCGTGTTGATTGCTTCAGCCCAAAATCTTTTTGGTAACCCCGCTTCACTAACATGGTCCTTGCTGCTTCTTTGAGGGTTCATTTCTTCTTCTTTCGCAACTCCATTCTCATTGTGGAGTCCTTGCTGCCGATAGTTCATGACCAATACCATTTTCAAGACAATATTGAGTTATTATTCCATTGACAAACCGGTTCCTCTATCCGATCTTATTTTGATAATGGTTTGACTCTTTTCGTTTTGAATCCTCTTCATCATTTTGTGGTAGTTTTTGTAGAGTTTCTTTCTTCTTACACATGAATATTGTCCATGTATATCTTGAGTAGTCATCTACTACCACCAAGGTATATTTCTTCCCACTTATGCCGGGTTCCCTTTGGGCCAAATAGATCCATATGTAGCAGATGCAATATTCTTGTTGAGGATGGGCATGTCTTTTCTTTGAATGATGATTTGATTTGTTTTCCCTTCGACATGCGTCACATATACTCTCCTTCTTGTATATCGAGTCCGGGAAGTCATTCCACAAGATTACTTCTCGGCAAGCTTGTTAATCGTTTTGAAATTGGTGACTCGGACTTTTTGTGCCACGGTACCTAACTTGATTCAATTGTGCTCTTTGCTAGTAGAGACAGTCTTCGGGTGTTGCGGTTGACCAATCCACGACATACATATTCTTTGTCTACATCCTTGCAAAGACAACTTCATTTGATTCAATATCCTTGATTTGGCATACACCCATGTTGAATCCAACATTGTAACCCTTGTCACGCGAGTTGATCGATGCTTAGTAAATTGAAGTTGAGTCCTTCAACATATGCAACATCTGTGATTTCTAATCCATTCCTCTTGATGGATCCAATGCCTCTTATTTCACCGGGAGCTTCATTTCCTCCAAATATGACTTTTGCTCCTTTAACCTCCTTGAATTTTGACAGATTTTTCTTATTTCTCGTCATATGTCCGAATGCACCACTATCCATGTACCAGGTTCCTTGGCACTCATTTGTTCTCTTGAACCCGCAATGAAGGAAATTAAGTTTTAGGTACCCATACTTGTCCAGGTCCCGAGGGGTTAGAATTGTAAGATGATCCAACCAACCTATAGCCAAATGATTTGACTCTAAGGGGTTGCCATCTATCGGTGCCATAATCATAATTAATCCTGGCAAATTGCTTGGGGATTCTAGTTCATACAAATTTGCCGCTTTTGTTTGTATGCCCGCATATGTGTTTTAGCAATTGCCTTCCTTGGGTAATTGTGGTGTCTTTGAGTGTAGTGTCTAGGTGCATATGTGTCTGATGAAAGCTCTTATGCTTTTGGAATGGCCTTTCTTTGAGTTCTAGGCCTTTGCCATTTGGGCTTATATTCCATAAGTCTATCCGATAGTTCACATTATTCCAATCACTTGGCTTGGATATTTTCTACCATTCCCATCATATGTATTTCTTTTATGGGTTTTCGGGGTTTTTGGTAGCTCTGCTTCCTTTTGCGAGTAATTTTTGTTTGGAGTTTTGAGGAACTCGGTGAATCTCTTTCGAGCTTGTCCTTTTTCAAGCGCACTCAATCGGTCAAGTTTTCCTTTTCCTTTATAACCAAGGCCAGTTTGCTTGTTATAGTGTTTTGGAGTGAATGTGTGTGCAACATTTAGAGTTTTGGATTTTTTAGACTCTTCATGGCTTGAAGATCCTTTTTCCAAAATTACTCTTGAGGTTTGACATAGAGAGGAATTAAATCCTAAGCCTGTCTTGTCTCCACATTCTCTTTGACTCATAATAAGATCATCCAATGATTTAGATGCCTTAGTGAATGAGGCAATAACATTCTTGAGGTCATTCTCCTCTTTTCTATATAAAGAGCAATTTCTCGCTTTATTAATTTAGCATTTTCAGCCTTTAAACTTTCATTCTCATCGACTATTTGACTTAGAGTACTCGGCTCCTTAGTCGGCTTTGAGTTTTGACTTTTGAGTAGGCTGTTTTCCTCATTCAATAGTGTGTGTGAGGATTTAATGTGTTCAAAATCTTTCATCATTTTGCCTAATGAATCATAAAGATCGTGTGGGTGATGAATCGTGTGTGTCGCGATCACTATCACTAGTGTCCGAGTTTGATGAGTTAGAGTGTACCTCATCTTCTTGGTCAGGTTGATCTTGTCCTTGGCCATCAAGCGATCAGGCTTCTTCTTCGTGAGTCACTTGAGTAGTCGCCTTCATCGCTTGCTCTCGAATCATTTGTCTCTCTTGACTTGGTCATTTTAAAGCAGTGATCTCTGCAGCCATCATTGCCCTTTTCTTTTCTTGTCTTCTTTCTCTGAAGACCTTCCTCTCTTCTTCATCCCCGTACTTGTTGACTACAGGATATGAGCGATCAATGGCATAGTGACCTGGTTGTCTGATTCCAACATAGATATTCACCTTTTGATTAGCTCTTTCCATTCTTGGATTGTCACCCTTTGATACTCAACTTTTTGATGATCTGTTCTCTTGGTTGGCCTATCTTCCTTGATTTGGAGGGAGTCGAGTGTCTTCTCGGAAGATTCACCCTTTCTCTCTTGTAGTTCTTATTAAAGAACTTGTTGAATCTTTTAACCATCGTATTATTTCTTCCGGGTCAATGACTTCTTTGACCTCAGCCTTTCTTCCCATCTTTAACTATTAGAGCAAATTTGTTTTGGGTACATCTGTCTCTTCTCGATCTTTTATTCTCGGCTCAAACTCGTAGGCTTTGAGGTCCGAGAATAATTCATGGTTGGATGTCTTTGATAGGTCCATGGAATGTCTCAAAGTGCCATGACCTTCATTTCCCATTCACCGAAGACTTTTTAGGATCTTCATACACATTTCCTTTTGTGTATATTCCTTTCCAAGTGCATGACTACTCATTTGTGATTTCGTGAATCGAGCATCCATTGATCCAGGTTTTCTCCCGAGATCATTTTGAAGTTCTCAAATTTCGTACAACCACCGATAATTTGTTTTATTTGATTTGCTCGAGCCTTCACAAATCAATGTCACTTGTCCTGCATTTCTTTAGCCGTTTTGCATGATTTGACTTTATTGAACATGGCTTTGTCAAGGTTTTGTAAAGGATGTCCTTGGTTACATTGTCCAGGTTGTATCTTTTTCTGTCATCATTTGTCCACTCGGTTCTTGGTTTTTCAACCATGATGGTGTCCGGGAGCAACTTCCTCTTCTCCTTCTTTGCAGACTCTTCTTCGCATACCGTGTTCACCTTTAAGATTTGCAGAGGCCCATCTTCTATTACTATCCACATCTCATCATGTAATCTTTGATAGATGAGCTCGCATACGAATTTTCCAATCATCAAATTCTTCAATAGTGAACATAGGGATGCGTGTCAAATTTGCTTCCATGATAATAACTTTTAATGATAAAAGGAGTTTTGAAAGTTTAAGTACTAAAGCAGACTTTGAAAAGTTTGGAGATCTAGTTCAAGAACGGTGCGGAGGGTTCAATGAACCAACCGCTCCGATACCACTTGTAGGTCCCAAGGGTGTAAGTGTAAGGTTTAGAAGGGGGGTTGAATAAACCTTACCAAATTTTCGATTTAGTCCTTTTAAATATTCAGAGTTGATACTACACATTTGTGTCCTTGATGGACGATCAATTTAGTCACTCAAGAGAGTTAATCTCTCAATGACTCAACCGAGCCGTTGATGGAATAACTCATTTGTTGGCTTTAAATTAACTATCTTTTGTGGTTTTGTTTTCAGTGGAAGACTTAACACCCTTAAGTTTGATTAAGAAAGAATTTAGTGCTTGGTTTAGTACTTATAAGTTATCAAGTGGATAGCAAATTTATCACAGATATAAGCGAGTTAAAAATGCGTAAATTAAAATGTCTGAAATGTAAATGACATGTTGAAATTTTTATAGAGGTTCGAAGATGGGGTAATTCTTCTACTCCTCTCTTCTCCAACTCCCGGAGGAATCCACTAGGTAATGATCGTTTACAAAGTGGTAACAGTCCGATACAAGTCTTGATCACACGGTGACTTGATCCTTTGGGACTCGTCCGGAGACGCCTTGATCACTCGGTGGCTTCTCTTACGACTCGCCTTCTTCACAGGGCGATTGCCTTGCTACTACTGACTCACTTGCTCAAGCTCTTTGGATTTGATCACGAAGCCCTCCAAAAGCTTAAGACTTGGTTCGACCTTGAACCTTCCTACAATCCTTCATGGAATGTAGACCCCTTTTCTTCAAAAGTTTCCTCTTCAAGCGATTGAAGTTATCTTTCCTTCACAGTGAGTGTTGGATTAATGTGCTTCGTAATGTAGGCTTGAGGATTAATCTTGAATGATTTGAGAGTATTTCTGGTTACAATTTGATTGATTTCTTGAATGTTCGTGGTTCAGGGTCACCTTCTCTCAGAGTCATTCCTCAGCCTTTTATAGTGATCTTTCAAAAATTTGCCCGTTGAAGAGATAGGCTTATTTTTGAAAGTCACTTAAATCGTTGGCTTGTCTTGTTGCGATCCTTGGAATTGCCATTTCCTCGTATGAATTGTCCTTTCACCTTTTCGAGTTCGACACGGTGTAGTGCTTCCCATTGGTTCATTCCATTTGCATGCTTCTGGGATCGAGCACTCCGAGAAAGGTGGTATGGAGATATTACTTGTTTAAGTAATTCTCTTGATTTGGCAACGGATCTTTACTGATTATCTCGACTTGATTTGCATTTCTTTGCTTTCCCAGGTGACTTAGAGTCGACTTCCAATCATTGGATGACTCTTTGTCACTTCAACTTGAGACTTGGCTTTTCTTGAGTTGACTTTGTCGATACTCCACTCATTTGCATCTCACCGCTTCTTTAGTAGAGTTCCCATCTACTCTTCTTTGCCATACTCAAATTGTCTCGCGTGAGTCTTCCTCTAGTCTTGATTGTCTTCTTGTATGTTAGGTTGTAGCGGGCTTAACTCACTTGGCCACTCTAATTTTACAATGCATTTTACAACAAGAATTGGGGTGCCAACTTTCTATTCTAAGTTTTACATGGCATTCATCAAAATCTAAACAATAAATTTCCTAACAAAGAGAGTTTTGTTATCATCCGCTTTGGAGTTGGTACATTCGGAATTCTCGACCGCGTAGCCTTTGACTCGGATGCCATTAATTTCATTTTGTCTGGAGAACACTGAATCGCTGGTTCATGTTGGCCTCGATCTTGCAATCTCGCTCTTGTGTTGCGGACTTAAGTAACTCCATGTCCGATTTTGGGATTCTTGAATTCGACCATATACACACCTTTCCGCTCTCTCACAAATCAGACATTATCCGCATTCTAGACGAACAGCTGACTCGCAAAGAGTGACTCAAGTAACGGACTTGCTCTAATCTCATAGCAGCTTGTTATGCATGCGGCCCATTCTACGATTTGTAGTACAACACCAAGAATGTCTCCACCGATATTTGCTTCACGATTGTCTAGCCTTAGGTCTAATGATGCTAAGCCATATTCCATTTTCTCAATTTCTTCGCAAATGGCTTTAAATGCCTTTCGGAAGTCACTATAGAAGTGGACTCTTCCTCGGTCGAAATCGATAGCATTATTGTAGAATCACCAAACGGGCTCTACTTCCACAAAGTGTACTTGGCTTGTTATCTAGCAGAATCGGCATCCAGAGATGGCAACTCGGCTTCAAAGTGGAATATTTCTTCAAACATGTTGCTCGGGATGAGAGGGATTCCCATAGGTCCAACTTGTGGAGCCGGGATTCCGTAGGTCCAACTTGTGGAGGTTGGGATTCCGTAGGTCCAACTTGTGGAGCCTTTCCTTATCCCTTCGAGTAGAGTCACTTGACTTGCCTTAGCATCTTAGCTTTGGTGGCATTGGGAGCAGCGGTTGTCTTAGCTCGCTTCGATTAATCGGCTTCGGCTGGCGATTGTGTCGATTTGCTCGGTGATCGACCTGTTGTGTTAACAACTTCATTGGTATCGATTTGCGTTTCCTTTTAAGTCGATCGTCCTCAACTATTATATCAAGCATGGGGGCGGTGTCTTGACACCTTCTTCAGGGGTTGGCTTGGCTAGGGTGCCCGTTGCATCTCCTTCCCTAACTTCATCGTCATTCCCGAGAGCCATTTTCGGATTGCACGAGGGAAGTGGTGGCGGCAATGTCCGCAACTATCTTCCGCTCCACATCCAAGGGTTAGAGCTGGAGAGAGTTTAGAAGATTCTCCCGGACCCTCTTGCATTTGTTGTTCGTGCATGGCTTTTGATTCTTTGATGGCTCTGTCGGAACTCGGCCTTCTCAACTCGCTTCAAACAGGATCAATCTCTTCTAGGTCGTCGTCCGATCGATTCCATGTGATTCTCATGACCTCCGGTGAACATGCACATCTTTGATTTTTCAAGAGCTTTGGCCTTCTCCAAAGCTTTTTCTTTCTCATCTTCCTTGATGGCACGGAGGGCTTCCATACTGCAATTCTTCATTGATGGCAAATCGGATGGAGACGTTTCTAGGAAGCGTGATAGCTCATCTTCTTTTTCAATATACTCTGTGTGACACCCCACTTCCGGATAACTTTGGAAATAATGGAATAGTTGAGATTTTGAAACTTTCATTTTTTTAAATATTAATCATGGTATTGTTGCTAATTAAGAACTTATTTAATTAATTTTAGGTTAAGTAATCCTTATTTCATAGGAAGCTCAAATTTATTCAAGAGAAATTTAGCCACATTAAAAATAGTATTTTTGTTCACCAACCTGGTTAGTTAATTTCAAGAATAACCTGGAATACTCCGATTTTCAAACTACTCGTTTGACCAAATATTAAAAACTAGGTGTATTAAAATGACATTATGTAATTTATTTTATTAATTAAACGTAATAATATAATATTAGGAATGAAATATTAATATTAAAACGGGTATTAATTTTATTCTATGTATAAAAAGGTGCAAAACAAATATACTTATATATAGAGAGAATACGTGTACTGATAATATATATATATATATATATATATTATATGTAACTTGGTACTTAAGCTAGCCTAGATATATATATATACATATATATATATACATATCCACATACAATATAAATTATATAATATAATTATGGTCTTAGCAATTTACATGCAGGCATGATATATATATATATATATATTATAATAGTTACTTTGTTAATGCTTATAAGCCACTTGTAACTTGTAAGAGACACGCGGATGACACGGATTCAATAATTATGTTGCCTTAAAATGTAGTATATATGTGTGTTAAGTAGTACTGTTGATCTCACGACACTTACACATTCATCCGGCAGAAATAAGAGTGAAAGAAGAGAGAGAGAGGAGGGAAAGAGAACGAAAGAAAGAATGAAAAGAGAAAGGAAAAAGGGAAAATAGGAGGGCTCCGGCATAGCAAATTATAAGGCTTTTCAACGTCGTTAGCATTCTTATTTCTAAAACACCGCATACAGGTCGAGGGATAGGAAGCTGGACGGACGACAATGGGCAACGTTTCTCTTCCCTTTTTGTTAAATTGTGTGTTTGTAATTTAAATACGCTGGGTTATTTTTAAAAACGATATTTTACCCAATTTTCAATATTAACATTATTTTCCGTTTAAGCTTCCCTTATGATCAATTATTTTTAATTATTTATACTTTAGATAACAGCTCTTGTCGAGCCCAACCAATGAATATGTGGAGATGTAATTTATTGGGTGTTATTTTATTTTACAAGATATAAAGAAATTGTGGCGTGATGCTTATGGTATCGTAGAGCTTGGGTATAAAGGAACTACACCTAAGCTAAACCAGGATAGGATCTTTGGCATGTGATGGGTTAGCGGTATCGGATACACTTAATATTTGATCGAAATAACGATTTAGACATATTTGATTGATGGGTTAGTATACCAACTTAATTATCACTAGTAGTTAGGAATAATCAAAAGACGAACGAGAAAGACCTATGGCAAATCATTTCAGTGAACTTTGCTACCCTTTTGAGAAATGTCTATATCATAGGTATATGAGTGGTGTATGAATTAATCCTTACTTAAAAATAGGAAAATGAAAATTAATAGTAATATCGAGACATTATTTAGAAAAAAACTCTCGGATTTAAGATAATAATTTATCGTTTTATGGTTGAAGTCTCACTTCCAAAGACACAATCAAGCTATCGCTTGTAGGTTGGCTGTCTACTTCCGACTCGCAACCATTACTGTTTTACTGGGTTCGTGTGGCACATTCGGCACAGAACCATTACTGCTTTACTGGGTTGGCATGCCACATTCGGCACGCAACCATTACTATTTTACTGGGTTCGCGTGACACATTCGGCACGGAACCATTCTTCGCTTGACTGGTTGGCTGTCACTTCCGACTCGCAACCATTATCGTTTTTTGGGTTCGTGGCACATTCGCACAAAACCATTATCGCTTATCGGGTTGGCATGCCACATTCGGCACGCAACCATTACTATTTTACTGGGTTCGCGTGGCACATTCGGCACGGAACCATTACTGCTTGACTGGGTTTGCATGCCACATTCGGCACACAACCATTACTGTTTTACTGGGTTCGCGTGACACATTCAGCACAGAACCATTACTGCTTGACTGAGTTGACGTATCACTTCTGACTCGCAATTATTTTAGGAAGGAATTTGGGGACCAAATTCTTTTAAGGAGGGGAGAGTGTGACACCCCACTTCCGGATAACTTTGGAAATAATGGAATAGTTGAGATTTTGAAACTTTTATTTTTTTAAAATATTAATTATGGTATTGTTGCTAATTAAGAACTTATTTAATTAATTTTAGGTTAAGTAATCCTTATTTCATAGGAAGCTCAAATTTATTCAGTAGACATTTAGCCACATTAAAAATAGTATTTTTGTTCACCAACCTTGTTAATTAATTTCAGTAACAGACTGGAATACTCCGATTTTCAAACTACTCGTTTGACCAAATATTAAAGGTGTATTAAAATGATATTATGTAATTTATTTTGTTAATTAAACGTAATAATATAATATTAGGAATGAAATATTAATATTAAAACGGGTACTAATTTTATTCTATGTATAAAAAGGTGCAAAACAAATATACTTATATATGGAGAGAATACGTGTACTGATAATATATATATATATATATATATTATATGTAACTTGGTACTTAAGCTAGCCTAGATATATATATATATATACACATATCCACATACAATATAAATTATATAATATAATTATGGTCTTAGCAATTTACATGCAGGCATGATATATATATATATATATATATATATATATATATATATATATATATATAGGGGAGGTTAAAATGAGACCACATATTATAGTGAGACAGTGTGGACTCATCTCAACCTTCCATTATCTACATCAATGGCTAAGATAAATAGGGGTTAAAATTAAATTAAATATTTAATTAATGGAAAATAATGGTATAATTGTCAAATTAACCAAGTGGGGACCATCCAAATATGGAATCGATTATTAGGAGAGAGAGAAAATCACGTGGGGAGAGAGAAAATCCCGAGAAAATCATTTGGAGAGAAAATCGTGCATGTGCTCGCCATGCAAGATATGTTTGTACACTTATCATATATTTGATGTATACGTAACACTATTTTTTCGTATGTTTAGCATAATTTTACTTTGCATATTAAAATGGTCAAATAAAAATATGTGGGGACCGTGAATCAAGGAATCAATTATATATAGAGAGAGAATCACGCTTATTAACATGTGGGGACCGCGGGTTAAGTAAAATCGATTATAGAGTGAGAGAAAATCACGTTCATTATTGTGTTGTATATTTAGATATATTTGATGTATACTTAACACTATTATCTTTGTATATTTAATATATTTGTCTTTGCGTATTACAATTGTCAAACAAGAAATATAAGTATACAACAAAACACATATATGTATACAACAAAACACATATAAGTATACATCAAAATACATATAAGTATACAACAACATAAATACAAACATAAAAATTAACTACTTATACAACAAAACACATCTAAGTATACATCGAAAAACATATAAATATACATCAATGATCAATCCTCATTGCCTCATCGTAGGCCCTCGTTTTCTCCATGTCAACATCGTCTTCTTCACCAATCCTCTAATCATGTCCTTTATTCTCAAAACCCCAAAAAAAAATATCTCTCGAACTCGTCTAAACTACACCTTACTTTTTAAAATAATTTGATAAATCAATTTAGGGATAATTACAAAAACACACGTGAACCTCCCGCTCTTGTCTCCCATGGTTCCTTGATCTTCAAGGTTTCACCTCATCTTTTCTCTTTATTTGAATAAATATTTATTTTTCGTTATAAATTCCTTATACTATGTTTTACCAAAACTTCGGGCATTTTTCTTTTCTAAAAATAAGACACAGTTGGGCTAATTTGATAAACCCACTCGGTGGAACCATTTCCACTCCACTGCCAGAGTCGTCATCGGCGACGAGCATTGCGGCGAGGAGAGCACCAATTCCAGTACCGACAACAATATCGAAGAAATCAGCTATCCACGCGTTTGAATTGCCGATTTTTGTTGGATCTGGCCGCCCAGGTGAACAAGGCAGCGCAAGCAACAATGTCGGTGGTTCCTCCTCCGTCAATACTCAGAACACGAGTTTTTTTGCCTTCACAGTGGTGCAGCCATTTTTGCTCCAGCTTGGAGATTGTGCGTGTATTTATATGTACACAATTACAATGTTGCCCTTTTCATGTTTGAAATAAATTGAAAATAATTATTAAATTGGATAAATCTCAACCATCTAAGATTACTGATTTGTGGTCGTGGATTAGTCCACACTGTCTCACTCTAATTATCCGGTTGATCCTATTCCTATATATATATTATAATAGTTACTTTGTTAATGCTTATAAGCCACTTGTATCTTGTAAGAGACACGCGGATGACACGGATTCAATAATTATGTTGCCTTAAAATGTAGTATATATGCGTGCGGCCGAAATAAGAGTGAGAGAAAGAGAGAGAGAGAGAGAGAGAGAGAGAGAGAGAGAGAGAGAGAGAGAGAGAGAGAAAGGAAAAAGGGAAAATAGGAGGGCTCCGACATAGCGAATTATAAGGCTTTTCAACGTCGTTAGCGTTCTTATTTCTAAAACACCGCATACAGGTCGAGGGATAGGAAGCTGGACGGACGACAATGGGCAATGTTTCTCTTCCCTTTTTGTTAAATTGTGTGTTTGTAATTTAAATACGTTTGGTTATTTTTAAAAACGATATTTTACCCAACTTTCAATATTAACATTATTTTCCGTTTAAGCTTCGTTATGATCAATTATTTTTAATTATTTATACTTTAGATAATGACTCTTGTCGAGCCCAAGCCAATGAATATGTGGAGATGTAATTTATTGGGTGTTATTTTGTTTTACAGTATAAAGAAATTGGGGCGTGACACTCTGGTTGCTCAAATTGTTGTCGAGAATAATCCAGCTTCCAGTTTCTCCATTCCCTCAATCTCCGATGAATGTCAGGATAGACATGAGATAGCATTATTAATTCGTCATCATCTCCTTCTTCCTGAATCGTAGCCAGTGGAGCATTCTCCTCCTCAAGTTCATTTGTATCATCCGAGGGAGAGTGATGACTCTATCTTCGGGAAATGTGGTTGTCTCGGCTCCTTGTTTTTCCTTGTTGTCCCTCATACAATTGGGTCTTCTACACTCCGATCAACATCAACAGTCTTCTAGGCATCCATGGTGGCTACATCTCCACCATCCTTCTCTCGAGATCTCTTCTTGAGCATCAGCAGTATCCTTCTCGGGCTTCTCTGGCTGAGTGGCAGACTCAGCTTTTTCAAGCTCAGACTTCCTAAAAAGTCTTCTTCTCTTGGTTCTTAAAAGAGGAACATCATCCTCTTCAGCTTCTTCTTGGTGGCTTTTGGCTCCACCATCTTTATCTTTTTCGTTGCAGCTGGCTTGTCGGGCACATCTGAGCGTTTCTTCTTCACGATCGGAGAAGGCTTAGAGGTACCTTATCGATATTGATTGCTGGGGTAGGGGCTTCTGACTCGGCTGCAGGGGCAGGTGCTTTAGGATCGGCTGCGATGGCCGGGGAGCCTTCTTGAACTTGGCTGTAGGGGTTGGTGCTTGTTTAGCTGGCGCATCTCTCTTCTTCTGAATAAGCTTGGGAGAGTGAGCTGGAGCGGTTGCAACTGTGTTTTCAGTAGGATCAGATGACTCACCCTCACTCATTTCAACTTTCGTTGAATGTGCCTTCCTCTGAGCTCCAGAAAGGTTTGCCTTGAATATCTTCTTGTTCGCATGGAATAGCTTTCCATGACGAAGGGCAATCCCCTTTACTTCCATCAAATGGCCAATCACCAGGCCATACCCTAATGAGCATCCAAAAGTTCCATCCTCCTGATGGTCATGTTGATCACATTTTGTGAGTTGGTTTTCTTCTCTTCTAGGATAGCAACCATCACCACCAACGTAGTCCGAGACAAAATTTGGTTAAAGCTTCCGAACTTCATATATATGCATTTGGACACGATGTCCATCAGCTTGTCGTAATCATCTTTGATCAACTCTTTCTTAGTTGTATAGATAGCCTTCGCTGACTTAGGCTTGGCTATCTCCTTCCAAGCCGCAGCAATGTTGACATCCTTCTCGGTGATCTCTTTCGGCCTTTCGGAAGGCAACTTGCAATGCTCGGCAAAAGGTAAAGAATTGATGATCTTTATGGCCTTGCTATGGACAGATGAGCGAATCTCATCATCATGCACTTCCGTGTTGACATAGAACATCGCGACTTCTTCCAGATATGTGTGAGACAACTCCATAGTGAGAAAGTCCTTCAAACCAGACTTCTCGAGTTTTTTTCGTGATTTTCTTCACACAGGTCTTGACGAGTGCCCTACTTGACATTCCTTTGACGTCTCTTTGTGGATCCGGAGTGCAATAGGACCAAATAGGACAAAATAAGTCCATATGCAAATGGATCTGCAAATTGAACAAGGACTTGGCTAATCCTTGAAGGTTGACTTGATTTGCTTTTCCATCTGGCATGCATCATATATGTTTTCTTTCTTGTATACTGAGTCAAGCAATCCTTCCACAAGATGACTCCTTGCAAGCTTTTTGATTGTCTTGAAGTTTAGGTGACTCAGCTTCTTGTGCCACATCCAACTTGATTCGGCTATACTCTTTGCTAGCAGACATGTTCTTGGTGTCGCAGTTGACCAATCCACTACATACATGTTCTTCTGCCTTGTTCCTTGTAGCACAATCTGATTTGATTCAGCATCTTTTATTTGCCATACTCCCATGTTGAATCCCACATTGTAGCCTTTGTCACAGAGTTGGCTAATGCTTAGCAGATTGAAGTTAAGACCTTCAAGATATTCAACATCTGTGATCTCCAGTCCATTTTTCTTTATAGATCATGTGCCTTTGATCTCCCCTAGAGCTTCATTTCCTCCAAATATGACTTTTGCACCTTTGATTTCCTTGAATTTTGACAGATTTCTCTTGTTTCCTGTCATATGTCTAGAACAACCACTATCCATGTACCAGGTTCCTTAGCACTCTGTTGTTCCTTGAACCCGCAATCAAGAAAATTAATTTTTAGGTACCCATACTTGCCAGGTCCTAGGGGTTAGTGCTATAAGATGTTCCAACGAACCTTTAGCCGATGATATGACTCAAGAGGTTGCCATCTATCGGTTCCATAATCATAATGCACATTAGAAAATTGCTTGGGGTTTTAGGATCATACAAATTGTCTCTTTTTCTCGTATGCCTGTGTGTGTTTGTTTGAGCATTTGCTTTCTTAGGGTAATCGTGGAATTTCTCGGGTTGTGCTTGGGTGCATGTGTGTCCGATAATAGCTCTTTTTCCTTGGGAATGACCTTTGTTGAGGTTAAGGTCTTTGCCATTTTGGCTTGTATCCCATAGGTCTTTGCTTTGATATTTCACTTGGTTATTCCAATCGCCTTGATTTGGATAGTTTCTACAGTTCCCATCGTATGTATTTCTTGGTCGAAATCTCGGATCTTTTGGTAGCTGTTTAGCTTTCACAGAGTATTTTCTATTTGGAGTCTCATTGATGGAATTTTCTAAATTTCTATTTAGTTGTCCTCTCAAAGATACTCTACAGCTTCTTTCTTTTACCTTTGTATCCAAGGCCAAAGTATGATTGTGATTGTGTTTTGGTGTGGTTGTTGGTTCAACATATGATATTTTGGGCTTTTGGATTCCCTTATTGCTTGAGGATCCTTTCTCCCAAATTACTCTGGGTGTTTGACTATTCACAAAGGAATTAAATCATGTGCATGTCTTGTCTCCACACTCTTTTTGACTCATTATCAGTTCATCCAATGATTTGGATGCCTTTGCAAATGAGGCAATCACATTTTTAAGATCTTTTTCTCTCTCTTTTGATGTGACTAACTCGGTAAGATCTTGGCATTTTCAGCCTTCAACTTGGTATTCTCATCAGCTATTTGACTTAGAGTACTCAGCTCATTAGTCAGCTGTGAGTTTTGGCTTTTAAGCTGGTTGTTTTCCATATTTAAAAGTGTGTGTGAGGTTTTAATATTCTCAAAGCATTTCATCATTTTGCCTAATGAATCATAAAGATCTGTGGGTGATGAAGTGTGTGTATCACAGTCACTATTACTAGAATCTGTATGAGATGAGTTAGATTGTACCTCATATTCTTGATCATGTTCTTTGATCATGAGGCAGATCAAAGCCTCTTCCTCCGTATCACTTGAGTAGTCAACTTCACTACTGTCCGAGTCTGCTGGCTCTTTACACTTAGTCAAGTTCAAAGAGATCTCAAAGAACTAACATGGCTTTCTTCTTTTCTTGTCTTCTTTCCCCAAGACTCTTTTTCTTCCTCATTTCGTATTTGTTGTGGTGGATAGAACGATCAACAACAAAGTGTCCTGTTCTCTCGCAATTCCAACACAAGTTTTCAGCTCTTTGATCGCTCTCTCGGCTCTCTGATAGTCAACTCTTTGATTTTCAACTCTCTTGGGTGGCATGTCCTCCCTTTCTTTGGAAGGTGCTGAATTTCTCCTGGAGGTCTCACCCTTGTTTCTTTTATAGTTCTTGTTAAAGAACTTGTTGAACCTCTTTACCATGAGAGCAATTTACTCCTGGTCTATGGTCTCCTTTGGCTCAGCTTTCTTCCCTTCACTAGCCATCGGTCTGATGTACTGTGTCTGGTACAACTGTCTCCTCCTGCTCTTTTCTTCTCAGTTCAAACTCATAGGCTTTGAGATCTGAGAATGACTAATTTTGATGTTCTTGAGAGGTCCATGGAGTGTCTCGTGCCATGACCTTCATTTCCCATTGAGTGAGGAGGGCTCTTAGAATCTTCATGCACATTTTTTTTTTGAGTGTGCTCCTTCCCAAGAGCGAAAGCTCATTTGTATTCTCTCGTGAATCGACATCCAACCGATCCAGACTTTCACCGCAAGTATTTTAAAATTTTCAAATTTTTGAATTGCAAATCGTTAGTTTATTCTCTTTTATCTGTTCATATCCTTCACAAATCAGGGTTAGCTTATCCTGCATTTCTTTAGCCGATTTGCATGACTTGACTTTATTGAACATAACCTTGTCCAATGTCTTGTAGAGAATATCCTTGGCAACATTGTCCAGGTTGTATCTCTTTCTATCTTCATTAGTCCATTCACGGTGAGGTTTCTCAACTATGGTCAAGTCTCAGCTTCTTGCAAAGATCCTCTCCTTCATCTTGAGATGATGTACTTACAAAGAGTTGTTGACCTTAAAGATTTGCAAATGGCCCATCTTCTATCACTAGCCACATTTCATCGTGTAGGGCGTCACGTGAGCCTATATGCAAATTTTCCAGTCATCAAACTCTTCCACAAGAAACATAGGAATACGAGTTAGATTGGCTTCCATGATAATAACTTTGCTTTTGAAATGAAAAACTTTGAAAATACAAGTGTTATATCTTTTGAAAAAGATTGAGATCTAGTTTAGTAACCAATGCGGAAAGCTTAATGAACCAACGTTCTGATACCACTTGTAGGTCCCAAGGGGTGTGATGTAAGGTTTAGAAGGGGGGATTGAATAAACCTTACCAACTTTTCACTTTTTAGTCCTTTTAAAATATTTCAACATAGTTGATTCAAATCAGCTAAGTCGTTGGGGGACAGCTAGGTTAGCTTACTTCAGCAAACTTCCCCACTCAACAGACTCGACTGAGCTGTTGATAGTATAACTTAGTTGCGTCAGCTAACGCTTAACTTTTATTTAATTTGGTTTTATACAGCGGAAGACTTAACACCCTTGTAAATTTTATACACGTTTTTAACATTTGCTTTTAGCAATGTTATTATCGGCGGGGTTGGCAATTTAACTTAACAACAATTATAAAACAATATAAGAAAGTAAAGTGTTGTAAGTAAATGACATAAGTAAATTTTATAGTGGTTCGAGGATGGGCTAATTCCTCTAATCCACTCTTCTCCAACTCCTGGAGGAATCCACTAGGTAACAGATCCGTTTACAAAGTAGTTCTTGATCTAGAGATAGCCTTGATCACACACAATTTGGTTTCTCTGCGACTCAAGCCTTCTTCACAACAAGATGACTACCTTGCTACTTGACTCCCTTCAAACCCTTGGAATTGATCACACGACCTTCTAACGAGTTTGAAACTTCTGGTTCGACCTTGAACCTTACTACAACTCATTCAAACTTGAGGAGTAGACCCCTTTTGTTCTTAAAACTTTTTCCTCTTCAATTGGTTGAAGTATTTTTTCCTTCACAGCATGTGTTGGATCGAGTTCTTTCGAGTTTTAGGCTTGAGGAATTTCTTGATCAGCTTTTAAGAATATTTGTAGGTTTTGCTTGCTTGAAATTGCTTGTTAGATCGGTAACCTTTTCTCAAATGCTTCCTCAGCCTTTTATAGTGCTCACTTGAAAATTTCCCGTTTAAGAGATAGGCTATTTCAAATGACACTTTCTTGTTTGTTGGCTTGTCTTTTCTTAACTTGCAACGTTGTGATGTTGACCCTTCCTCATATTAAATGACTCTGACAAACTTTTCGGGGCGACACAAACTTGAGTGCTTCCCATTGGTTTATTCCTTTTGCACGTTTCGGGCCAAACACTTTAAGACACGATGACTTGACTTATTACTAATCGAGTAATATTCTTGACTTCCGTCAACGGATCAATGTCATCGACGACTTGACTTGGAAATTGCCTTTACCCCTTTGACTTGAGTCTGGTCCATCCTTTTAGGAAAGACTCAACTGTCAGTTCAACTGGTAGACTTGGCTCTTTACTGACTTGACTGACACTTCTTCAATCTTTACACAGCTGTTCCTCAGCTGGATCTCCTTCAGTCGAGTCTGCACCTTCCATCTTCACCACACTTAGACCGACACACAAACTGGTCTTCACTTGATCTCCGGTTGACTTCTTGCATTTATCAACATAGTCGACTTCACTCACTCATGTAGCCCTATCTATTACAAAATAGAAATACAAAAAAAATGGGGTGCCAACTTCCTATTCTAAGTTTTACATGGTATCATCAAAATATAATAATAAATTTCCTAACAATTTCCCTCTTTTTAATGATGCCAAAAACTTAAATAAAAATTACAGCAAACACAAGCAGTGTAGTAACAAAGAATGTATGCTTTGAATATGTCAATTTTATTGATCATATCATTCTTGTCCTTTAAAAAGTTGTTTACAAAATGTACTCTATACACTGTATCAGAGCTTATATATACATTTGATTTACAACATGTATCAGAGCAAGGTTACAAATTTGCAACAAGTATCAAAGCTTTATTACAAAATACTTACAGCTGTGTATTTACAATTAAGTAAAATACATGAAGAGGTTATACCGTCTTCAATGCCCGTCGCTTCCTTCTTCTCTCTTCTTCTTGACTCTCCTCTTGTCTTCCTCTCGGTCTTCTCATTTTGCTCTCTTCTTCCTCTTTCTTCTTCTTCTCATAAGCGCTCTAGCTTAGCAAACAGGTCATCTCACGCCGCTCTCCTCCTATTCGTGCGTAACTCTTTCATTTTCTGCTTCTTGCCTTCTCACAGCTTCTTCATTCTTGCGCATCACTTCTAAATCCAGTCTGGAACGATTTCTCACGATGGAATACTCTCACACATATCTGGAAGAAGTCGCCATGTTCTACATGAACATTGAGGTTCACGATGGAGAGATTAGGTCATCAGTCTATAGCAAGGACATGAAAATCACTGCTGCGGACTTAGTTGAACACTGCTACCTACCTGCGGATGGGATGAAGGAGATAGCTGAGAAACACGTGAACCTGGCTGCGGCATGGAAGGAGAGATTGCGGCTGCAGTCGGCTGCTAATTTGTCTACACAACAAAGAAGTCGTTGATCAAGGATGACTATCACAAGTTGATGGACATTGTGTCCAAATGCATGGACATGAAATTTGCGACTTCAATAAGTCATCACGAACGAAGCCGACCACGATGGTTGCGATCATGGAGGAGAAAAAGGTGAACCGGGATGAGTTCATCTACAGCCAAATTGTCAAAAATGTCATGAAAAAGACTATAAAAGATGATGGTCTGTTCTTGAGCTCGTTGGGATATGGCCTGGTAATTGGCCATCTCATGGAGGTGAAGGGGATTGCACTTAGGCATGCGAAGCCATTCCATGTTAACAAGAAGAAGTTTAAAGCTAACCTCTCTCGGAGCTCGGAGGCAAATTTCATGCTAGAAGGGTGACACGGTGAAGGTGAATCGGTGATCCTATCCTCGAGGACAACTGCAACGCCCACTCCTTCTCCCCAAGCCAACTCGGAAGAAGAAAGAGAGTTGTTGCGGCTAAGCAAGCACCGCCCGCAGCCGACCCAAAACATGCACCTGCCCTGCCAGCCTAAGCCAAAACAACACCGCCCGCAGCTGCCTCTAGATGTTGCACCTGCCTGCCGGTGAGACGGAGAAGGATATGTTGCATCCTCTCCGGTCATGAAGAAAAAGCGCTCGATGTGCCTTGCAAGCCAGTGTAGCCAAAAAGATTAAGATGGTGGAGCTAGCAACCATCGAGGAAGTCAAGAGGAGAAGATTGTTCAAGAAGTCCGAACTTGAGAAGCGGTGAAACTGCACTCAACTCAGACTAAAGAAACTGGCAGAACTCGGAAGAAGCGTCTAAAGAAGTTGAAGGTGGTGATGTAATCACCACGGAGTTAAGAAGACTGTTGATATGGATCTCAGATCGTAGAAGACACAATTGTTCGAGAAACAATCGAGGAACACGGGAGAGCATACAATCGAACAAAAGAAGAACCAAAGATTCAAGTCCCCTCAAACCGATGCTTCGAACACTTGTGGAGGAATATGCTCCACTTGCACCTATCCAGGAGGATGATGATGATGATGATGATGTTATAATGTTGTCTCCTATCTATCCCGATATCCGGGAAAGACTCAGGATATGAAGGCATTGGAAGTTGAGTTATGCAAGACATCAAATCCGAGCACCGAGTTCATTGAAGAAGAAGAAGAGCTCCTAAGCTTTCGGGAAACATATCCGTTAGCTCGCTCTTAATCATGTTCTCGTGCATATCTATCCTTTCGAGAGGAGGGATGAAGAGAAGCTTAAGGCCACCGAGAAGGCAAAAGCTATTGAAGAAAGAAGCCTCATTCATGTGCCTTCATAGATGTGCCTAAGTTTTCCATGGAGTCAACTGACAAAGATGATAGTGATATTGATAAGATCGACCATGTTGTCGCAGAGAGAAAGCCGAGTTCCAACAAGCCATCGGAGAATCAAAAGTGATGCACGAGCGGTGCATGTAAGAGGGTCCGAGAAAAGTCTTCTCAAATCTCTCCTAGCCCGATATCATAGATGTGGTGCGAACCATTGATGCCACCACATCACCTCGTGCATTGTGAGGAAGATGGTACCGGAAGAATGGCGATGAAGCTAAGGAAGGTGATGAAGTGGGCACCTTTGCCAACCCATTCACTGCGGAAGGTGTTAAGAACACGCCCCTAACGGTGAACACTCAACTGGACAAGCGGTTGGGTCTCGTGTTTCGCGTGACCCCACTACTCGAAGAGCCGAGGGGAAAACTCAAACCACCACAACTAGGTCGGAGGATGATGTGGGAGACTAACCTCTAAAGGAGTTAGGATGAGATGGAGAGAATCTTAATGTTTAGCATATTGAGGTTGACGAAGCTTGGATCAATTTGACTGTCTCTTTGAAACTTCAACTCGCCATGCGGTAGATGACATTCCGATGCGGCTAAGGCAAAGGATGGTAGTGAGGCCACGAGAGTTGAAACTCTTGGCCATGAAAGTGCAATTCTAGGAGTTGAGACTCCAAAGGATGCCAAGACCCTAAAGCGACTCCGTCTGCTGAAGGGATAATTGCGAAGACCCCGCAGATTGAGATTGCAAAAGGGAATGTACAAGGCCCATCGGCGGTTGAGACTACGAGGGGTAATGAAGGGCTAGAGGAGGTTGAGACTTTCTGGGTAAGAAAGTGGTTAAGGATGTGCCCGCCCCTCATGAAGAGGTTTCTGAAGAAGAAGAGATCAGTGCCCTTCACGATTCCCAGGAGAATATTGATCTTTGGATTCTGGAATCAAATCGAAGTTTCGAGTCGGCCCCATTGATAAATCAAATAAGGACAAAGGCGATGAGGAGGCACAGGAAAACGAAGTCAAGCTAGTGATAAGGCTACTCCAATGCAATTCATAATGTTTGATGGCCCACCTACAATGGCGCCATCACCCTCCAATGAAGCTGATAAGTCAGCCGAGGAACAGACAACTCAACAGGAAGAAACAAATGATGCCAAGGAAGTGTTAAGGCAGTGAGGATCGATCGATTCAAAGAGCTAAATTTTTGCTCAAGATGCCGATGACGAAAAAATTTGAGGCATATAGAGTCAAGAAATTTTGAAAGAAAAGGGAAAAGCTCCGTAGGTCAAGGACGGGGAGATTCTAATTTTCCCTGAGGATTTGTTTGCGGAATATTTTCTATTTGAAGCCCACATTCCCTTTGAAGTCGAGTCAGTAGCGGAACGTGCCCGATACAATGTCCAAGTTTCTCCAGACGAAATCAGAACACCAGCTGAGACTGCTTTGTTGCCGACTGGATTTGATTTTGATGTTGTATGGCCTGAGGAACAGTCCGCTAATGCGGCCGACTTAGGAAAGCCTATAAAGCCATCTCGTGATGAAATAGAAAAGATGGACCATGGTTTTTGCAAAGATTGGACCAACGGCTAGACAACAGAGACACTACTATCACTGGAGATATCCGAGGGACAATATTGAGAATCAGAGAATGGATTGGACAGGTGAAGGCATTAAGGGGTGAGCAGGTCACTTCTTTAAATCTCTATTCGCGAAAATGGTGATCTCGGAGTTTAGATAATGCCAAGTTCCAGCAACGGCAAATGGATCACATGTTTAGGATGGATCAATGACATAAGTCTGACATGGAGTTTCTTAAGGCTCAGCACAAATCAGAAATTCAGAGAATGGAGGCCAACTTTGAACATCAGATTAAGGTGCTTCAGACAGAGATGAAGTTGATGGCAGCTGAGATGATGGCTTTGAGATCAAAATTCAAAAAATCACACTCCAAGACTCATGATAAGCATGACATGACAAACAATAAGATTGATCTACTCCTCGGTGAGATTTTCTTTAACTTGGCTCTACCTCTTGGTGATGATGCCAAAGAGGGGGAAGAGAAAATAGAAGAAGGGTTGCGGAGTGATAAGGAAGGAGTGAAAGGGAAAGGAAGCAAGGGCGAAGGCAATTCAATGAAGAATCCACCCTTGAAAATCATGTTTGCTCCACAAAGAAAGTGAAGTAATGTGACCTCGATTCTCAAAGAAACTACCAAAAGTCTTGTAGAGAAGAGAAAGTCGAAATAGCGATCAATGACAACCAAGAAAAGCCATTGAGGATGAGTTCAACAAGGTAGCCAAGAAGCACTCCGAGAGGATGAAAGACATAAAAGCAAGGTATAACGGCCCTCAAACTGGTTTGCTAAAAGATTCCCGATTGTTTGTACCCCTTGAGAAATCATGATTCCGGATACATGATCTCGAACCTAGATCTCTAGAGGAGTTTCAAAGTCTAGTCTTGAAGGATACTTCAAGAAGATGACTCTACCACAAGCGTGGGATTTGCACTTGGAGAAAGGACTCGACCTATGCAAATCACCGAGAGAGATGCGTGAGTTCGAGCAATAATCGACTAGAAAGACTCAGACAAAGACACTCCTAAAGGAGGAGCAGAGTCTTATCGAGGAAGGGGAAGGTTTGGAAGTGGTGGAAGAGGCAGAGGTACTTCACCACAGCCAAGACCTAAAGATATAAGGTACGTTGATCGGCAGAAGAAGGGAATCAACTACTGGGCTGGGTTCGATACTCTTGCAAATCCGGAAGTGGAGCGCAAAAATGAGGAGGCTGGAAAAAGACAAGAAGCTGAGAATGAGAGATTGGATAGAGAATGGGAAGAAAGGCAGCGAATGTATGACCCTGCTGCTAAAAGAGCTTATGAAAGAAAGTAAAGGGAAAGAGTTGAAGAAAATGAGAGAAGAAGGAAGCAGTCGAGGTGTTGAAGACGGCTGAAACCCTTTCAGTGTATTTTACTTAATTGTAAATACAAAAATTGTAAGTATTCTAATAACATTATGATCTCGCTCTGATACCAGTCGTATTTTAGTTTGATCCTAAGCTCTGATACAATTGTAAGAGATAGTATAGCTCTGATACAATGTATAGGGTATACTTTGTAACAACTTTGTAAAGTGCATTTGTAAAGTACAAGAATGATATGATAAATAAATTTGACATATTCAACACATACATTCTTTGTTACTGCACTGCTTATTTTGCTGTAATTATTTAAGTTTTGGCATCATCAATAAAGGGGAAATTGTTAGGAAAATTTATGTTTAGATTTTGATGATACCATGTAAAACATAGAATAGGAAGTTGGCACCCCATTTTCTTTGTAATTCAACTTGTAATAGATAGGTCTATTTGAGCTGAGTTAGAGTCAGCTAAGTTGAAGATTATAAGAGTCGACTGTAGATTAAAGAGAAGACCCAGCTGTGTGTCAGTTGTGTGAAGCCAAGTGAAGAATCAGTCAAGTGACAGAAAAGTTGTCTCAGTCAGCTGACTGACTGTGATAGTCATTCCAAATGATTGGAATCGAATGTCAAAGGGGTTTGCAGCAGACAATACTTAAAGAAAGCTGATAGAGATCCGTTGTCAACACAAGTCAAGACTTTCTTTGGAAATAGGCACGTGTAAGGTGCCAAAGAATAAAGTTGTTTTTCTTTGAAAAGAGTGCAAAAAGCAAGGAACCAATGGGATGTACCTGAAAACCTGCAGAGACCAAGGAAAGGTTGCAGTGAATTAAAATCATGGTACGATCCTCATTAATGCTGCAAGTTCAAGACATGCCAACAACCTACTAGTGAGATTTAAAATATATGTCTATCTCTTCAACGGACATATTTTCAAATTTGCACTATAAAAGGCTGAGGAAGCAAGTGAGAGAAGATTACCGAGTTCATTACAAGCAATCAAGCATTCAAGCAAACCTGCTAAACACTCTCAAGCTTTCAAAGATATTCCTCAAGCCTCAAATCGAAGGAACTCAATCCAACACACTCAGTGAAGGAAAGAATACTCCATCAAGTTGAAGAGGAAAATGTTTGAAGAACAAAAAGGGGTCAACTCTCCAAGGTGAAGGAGAAGTAATAAGGTTCAAGTTTGAACCGGAGAAGCTTTGGGCTCGTTTGAAGGTCGTGTGTGATCAATTCCAAGAGTTTGAGGGAGCTCAAGTAGCAAGACAACCGTTTTGTGAAGAAGTCGAGTCCAGGAGCAACCAGGTTTTGTGTGATCAAGGTGACTCGGATTTGTTCACTACTTTGTAACCAAATTTGTTACTTAGTGGATTCCTCCGGAGTTGGAGAAGAGTGGATTAGAGGAATTACCCCATCCTCGAACCACTATAAAATTACTTGTGTCTTATTTACTTACAACACTTTAATTTCTTGCATATTATTTATATCTGTTGTTAAGTTAAATCTACTGAACTCAACTAATAATAACCTTTCCTAAAAACAAGTTCAAAACATTAAGGGTGAAAAGTCTTCCGCTGAACAAAAACCAAATCAACTGTAAATTTAAGTGTTAGCTGATCCCAGCTGAGTTATACTATCAACAGCTCAGTCGAGTCTGTTGAGTGGGTAACTTTGCTGAAGTAAGCCAACCTAGTTGTCCCTCAAGGCCTTAGCCGATTTGAGTTAACTCAAAATATTTAAAAGGACTAAATCGAAAATTTGGTATGGTTTATTCAACCCCTTCTAAACCTTACTACTCACCCTTGGGACCTACACATTCTTATTCTTTTTACACTGTCTCTGTTGCTACCAGGTTTCATGCTTTAATTTCTCGCTCTTTTGTTGAGGAAAAATGTCGAGATTATGATCATTTTTGCCTAGTACAATTTGAACAAGTTTTTGAGGAACGGAATTTGATAAGTACTTCGCGATACAACCCTCGCCTTATATTGATTATGTTGTCTGTGAGTTATATGCTAATATGTCCCCAGGATTACAATTAGGAGATCTCCCAAGTATGGGAAAGTGTTTGTCGGGAATAGGATTTACAATTTCAATCCTACGGTGATCAAGGAATTTTTGATATGCCCGATTTTGAAGAGGCGATGTTCCTTCCGACTATAATGAGATCACAAGGTTTTTAAGCGGTGGAAAGGAGAAGTTTGGCCACTACACCCTCGTAAGATTCCATCTGCACGTCTTACTTCTTTCTACGGGTTTCTGCATAAAATTTTTTGTGCAAACTGGTCCCCTACAAAGAACAATTCCATAGTGACTAAGACCCATGCAAGAGTGTTGTATTAAATTGGGAAAGGTCTGCCCTCCAATTTTAGGAAGTTGGCATTTGAAGAGATAACTCTCTGCTGATAGTCGGTCCAAATCCTGGTCACTGCCATTTCCCAGCCTCATTTACAAATCCTGGTGTGTCAACTGTTTGAACTAAGAGACGGTGAAAGGTTTACTAATCCTCATTGCCTCTTTCACGTGTCTCGACCTTTGCTCAGTTCCAAGAACAGAATTGTGGATTTGCCTCTAGTGTATCCAGGGGATGCACCATCTGCTCCTGAAACTCCTGCCCCAGATGTTTCTCCTTCGCAGAAATCCCTGTTCACGGCCGTCCGATGTGGCATCAAATGTGAACCTAGATGTTGGCAACATCCATGCTAATATTCCTCTGTTCCTATTTCGTGACTTTTCAACAGTGGGAGAGGAATTAATTGTTGGACCAAATCAAGTTGCAGGGGAGTTATGGCTATTGATATTATAAAATCCCGAGTGCACGCTGAAAATGCTATCTATCCATGAGATATTCCCTTAGGTACAATCTGGTCCATCTCCTATATCAGAGATGAGATTGAAGTGGCCTTCGTTACACTTAAAAGGTAGCTAGACCCATCAATGGTGACCACACAAATATATTCAATGTCATAGATCAAGTATGGATATGTAACATGGAAATTACATGTAATGTGATCTCCAACATGCCTATTTCCAATCGGGTCCTACTTTATTCCTTATGAGATCATGAAAAATTGCAAATGATTCGTAATTCATAACCAAAACCTTATTCTTTATTCTCGCGAGAAATAATTAAAATGTGTCTAAACCTAAAGAACATCAAAACACAAACTCCCACTGAACATGCACATCCTTAAACCATACAACACCCTTATGAGCATTACGCTCGTAAAACACCTTAGAGTAAAACCTGGTGTGTGGCCACAATTTGGAGATTGTCCGAATATGTTCCATAGACATTGCATGACTCAATTTTCCTTTATAACAACAAGAAACTTGAAGTCTATGTGTACCTCAACTTTAAGAGTTTTGTTGTCGGAATATGGTAATGCCGACTCATTGTCACTTTAACTTTATTGGTATATGAATGTCATCCTTGATGTGCAGCGAAATGATAAAATTTTACAACCATATCCCTTGATAAGATGTCATTTTAACAAGCTAAAACTTAGTTGCCATTGTAGAATGAGCTATAAGTGTCTGCTTGGCACTTTTTCCAAATTGCTCATCCAACTAACAATTAAGTATAGCCCAAACTGGACCTCTTTATTTTATTGGCATTAAGTAGAATCGAATCGTAAATACCAAATGATCTCCCAAAGAATGATTTCCGATAAGTGAGCATATAAACCTTTATTCTCTGGAAATACTTTGCAATCCCTTTATTGGTCGCTTTTAAATGATCCATCATAGGGTTAATATCTGTCTAATAATCCTACTGTACAGGCTATATCCGGTTACGTACATACTTGAAAATACAAACGACCTATCATAGCTAATATATAATTAGTCTTTTGTATTTTGTATCTTAAATATTAAACTCATTCTTGGGGCAATCGAATGAATCAAACTTAAGTTCCTTAACAATGAGATCCATTCCCGCTTATGATACATACAATCATCAACTTTATATATCTCAAAACCAAACGAAATAAACTTAATGATGATTGTTTATCATAAACCGTAAACATGCCAAAAATCAAATGAGCCACGAGTACCATAATGATTTTAAAGAATCTTTTGCTAAATCCAAAATAATAAGTTTCTTTATAATCAATGTCTATCTTTTGATGAAAATCTTGATAACATAACAAACCTTATATCACTCAACATTGTCTTTAAATCTCTTTGGCCTTGGTGTTCATCTATGACAAATGAGTTTTATATCTTTAGGCAATTTGATGAGATCCAAAATATCATTGTCATTCATTAATTTTATCGAATTTTCACGGCATCCATTCTTGAGGTTGTTGAGTTTGCTTTCTTAGAAACCTTATCTTATCCCGGATAGGCTTTTCCTTAATATTATCTTGATAATCCAAATTTGCATCTTGAACAATGTTAGGAATGAAAGCCTAATGATTGCCAATTACAACTGTAGGAGAAAAATAAATTTCTCTTTCATCATAATGTTTTAACATTATCCCCCCTCAAACTCAACTTCCTTAAGAACCTTCAAGTTTACCATCTTAAATGACCTTATAGAGTATCTAACGAGCAACAACTAATAGTTATGAGTCCAATTACCCTTATTAGCCCAAAGACCTTATTTTAATTGTACACCCCAAATATGCAAATATCCAATATCGAATATTCACATATTAATATTTCATAAGGGGCTTTAGCTAGCTACTACATAGTTTCGAACCCTATTAATAATCCATGTCGTAATCCTTAGTACTTTTCTCTCGAGAGTTTCAGAGGGAAGAATGATTAATCATACTCCTTACAACATTCTTAATTCTTTTATCGTTTCATATATGTTATACCATGTGAACTAGCATGCAAAGTTTCATTAAATGAGACAATTACATCATCAATGATAAAGAACCAACATGAATATTGAAGGAGAGAAAAATTATTATATCCAAATTGAACAATCATAACCAAAATTTGCTCAAAATGGAAATAGAAATCAAATCCCACAAGTCCCTTCAAAATTCAATAACATTATCATCAATGATTAAACCTAAATTTGTATAGTCTCAACCATAATTGTTTTACCATTACCATCACGGGTGCATCTTTCAGTATTAATTTGTAATTGGCTCCAGAAATAACTTTGCATTAAAAGATATGTGAGTAGTAGAACCAATATCTACCCACAAAATATGTGTAGGTATAAAACAAGATCGACTAAAACATAGCGTAAATGAGGAGTAAACTTTAACACCACATACTTACTTGTAGAGCGGGCAAAATTGGCCGGTCGATGGGCCGCCCAGCCAAAGATGCATTTAGGTGGCTGGGCCTTCTTTTTTAAAGGGCCGAAAAAATCGGGCCTAAATAGCCCGCCAAAGAGCCCGACGAGCCGGTGATCGGGCTTGGGCCAAAATGGCCCGTATTTTTGGTCGGGCTCGCCCAATTAAAAAAAAGTCATTGAACATACCTGGTGCTTATTACCTTTAGCCAAATGGGCCACCGCTCATGCTAATTGCTAATGCTAGATGTTCTATTCCCAAAGAACACTTTTCAAGTTTCGAGTTTTCACTTTTCAATAATTTGCTATTTCATCTTTTTTTTTTAATTTTATCTTTAAAATGACAATCAATAATATATATTATTGACTTCTTAAAAGTCATGCATTTGCCTAATAAATACCGGGGCCGACTTGCCGCCTATAACCCTATACCAATTGCCATGTGAACTTTTGTTTGTTTAATTTTTTTTTTTTGTTTTTTTAATGTGTATTAATCGTTTATTTTTTATTTTTTAATGTAAAAATATATATATTTTTAATATTTCGACTTGGGCTGGTTTGGCCCGATGGCCCACGGCCCGTGGATGGGCTAGTCAATTTGAGAAAATTGAGGCCCAATAGAAATGGTCGTGCCCACCGCCTCGATTTTCTAGAATGGCCCGTTGGGCTTAGGTCGGGCCGGTCCGACGGTTCTATTGCCGACTCTACTTACTTGGGACATTTCTTTCAATTATCTACTCTTCTTGCAGGAAGTAATAGGTAAGTTCCTCACCCCGTTTTTTCGCATTTTCGTCTTGTCCCAACTACAAATTGTATATCCATATCATGAGGGGTAGTTGATAAGTGAGTACTTTTAGTATTTTCTTGCTCAAACTTTCTTTTCTTATATAACGAGACATGATCTTATGAAATGTCATTTCAATCCTTAGGGTGTTGTAACTAGCCTCAAAATCCTTACTGTAAAAGAAAATGAATAAAACCATAGAGAATTCTAACTTTATTAATTTAATTTGAAGCGAGAAACACACATCCTAATGTACTCCCATATGTTCCATTTTTCTTTATAATCTTATTGAAACAACATTAGTCAAGAAAATACTTGTTTCAATCAATATCTTTAAGGAACTCCTTAGCACTAGCCTCCTCAAACATAATGCCCCAAAAGATTTAAAGCAGTGAATAATAGTACAAATAAATTCTATATTGACATATATTTTACAAATATAAGCTGAGTAAATTTAATTCAAAGAACAAAATTCAAATGCTCACACTTAATCATGTCATAACATAATAACAGAGAATTAATATTTATGCATGACATTAGAAAAATAATGGGCCCATCTTGAGATACCTAATACCACATTGATGTTGATCTTGGGGACAAAGAGCATCAATTGTAACTAGTGGTACTCTCAAATGTAGTAATAAAATCTTGACAATAAGTCCGTGTCAAACAATAACCTTCCTTTAGACCGATTATTATTTACATGGATAACTTAGTAATCATCATGTATTTATTACCACATGTATATCTATTATTCGGCCAAATAATGACCTTCCTTTTAGGCGGATCATTATTCCCATACATAATAGACATACACATCTTAATATCTCTAAATAAATAAACTTACACAATAGAGGTTACTTTGGTAACATCTTGTTTCAATTATTTTATTTTGAAATATCGACATAAAATATAATATATACCCAATTTTGGCTCATATGTTTGTCATCGACCGGATAATAACCTTCACTTAGGCCGATTATTATATTTTGCTCGAATATAATATTTCAAAATAAATTTAGCAACAAAGGTCACTTTGGCGACATGCTATTTCAATGTATCTTGAAATATAAAGATAAGATTCGCTAACTAAATTAATATATTAGGATTATAACTAAATTTGGGTCGTATTCTCAAAAGATTAAATTTAAATCCAACCCAAATTTAAATCTTGTTCAATCTCTACGGGTATGAATACATTCATCCCAACTTTATGACCCAATAAAGTACAATCTAACCATAAGACTAGAATCCATCCTTATTTAAACTTAAAACCCAAAGTGCTAGATTAGACTTAAATTCAATTTTACATGCTTGATTTCAAAATTAACCTTATTTAAATTTAAAGTCCCAAACATAACTCAATAAGACTTTAAATCCAACTTTATTTAGATTTAATAACACAAGTAACCAAATTGGGTCATAACTGAATATTAACTAAATTTAAATCAAATAAAATATCCAAAATTTTAAGCCCAAATTGAACTAAATAAATTTGAGCTCAAAATAAATGAAGCTCAAACTTTAGTCCTATATTTTGATTTAAAGCCTGAAAACCAAACAAGCCCTAAAATCAAACTCTTAATTTTCTTTATTAAGGTTTAACCGAATGTGGGTCAAGTTCTTTATGGATTATATTTGAATAAAATTCAAAAATTATCCAATCTTTATGGTTGACTTAATCAACCTCTTAATTACCCAATGTCTTAAGCCCAAATTTATAATCCAAAATTTCCCTTGTTTGAATTTTGAGCCCAAAATAATTCAAACCCATAATTCAACCTTTATATGGATTTTAGGACCCAATGTAATATTAGGCCCAATATCTATCTAAAATTTGGATTAATAAAACTAAGCACTATAATTTTAACTGAGTCAACTAGAATCGGACCAAAAGCGAAAAGCCCCATAATCGTTTAGCCCAAAAGTTGAGCCCAACTCGAAGGCTATCAATTATCATCTTTACTTCCTCAATCCTTCACACAAGAAGTGCAACCACAACCATCACCTCACTATCGTTGGCCACAGTCCAAGTTCGGCCAAAATAACAGTCGTCAGCCGCTGAGAAGCGTAATGAGCCTGCCGTCAGTTAATTCCTATTCCAAAGAAATTTCAACATCTCGTTTTCGCCTATTTTTCAAAATCAAGGCGTCTCTTGTCTTGCCACGATGCGTCTTCCCTGTGTCACCATACGCCATCCACCTAATCCAAGTCAACCGCCCAGATCCATTCGCCGCGGAAAACCGTGAGCCCTAGCACTCCCGCCGCCATCGTTTAGAAACCATTCACCAGGCCATTCGGAACAACTTTTACACAGCTATGCGACGATGGGTGAATGATTTCCCGGGGAGAAACTAAGTTCGTAAAATGGCAACCGTGTGGGTTTCAATTTTCTCAAAATTCCTTATAAAATCTGAAAACACCCAAAACCCTCAATCCAAGAAAAGGTTTCAGATCTTTAGTGTTTAGCCAACAAAACCATCCAAAGTTTCTGCATTTTGAAGCTTAAAATTATTTAACTACAGAATCCGAAAATACCCAAATTCTCCTTTAAATTGAATTCTTCAACTGAATCCGAAAAATATTAAACCCACTAAATTTTTAGATTCGACAAACCAAATATAATCATGGATCAAAATATAAATTTTAATCTTGATAGTTAATCAATAATAGAATTTCTATTTCAGAAAATTTCTCCGAATTTCTTCAACCAAAATAAAATAACAAATCTGAATCCAATCACAAAAGGAACAAGTAAATTGTTCTTGATAACTCAACATGATTTGCTCTGATACCACTTCTTAGAATTAACAAGATTAATTCATAGCCCAGAATCATCACGTGAATTATCAAGAAAAAAATAGAAAACTGAATCTGAAACAGAAGCATGCCTTAAATCCGTAAATTTGTATACACGACAATTGATACCTCAGATTTGTGTTGACACATGTTAATCTTTAATTGGGTTAGCGTCTTCAACAACCAAATCCTTTAGGTACTCAGTGGTTTCTCTCTCTAAGATGGGGAAAAGGAGATGTGTGAACGACTGATTTGACTTGGGGACCATAACCCTAATGAGAATTCCTTATATATTAGGTCAATTAAGAGCCCATCAATCCTAATTGATTAGTATGGATCTCTACACATTGCAAAACCTATACCAATTAGATATCTCTAGAGCCTTATTAAATTAGACCACTTAATTGACTCTATTAAATTAGATACCCATAATATAATTGTAATTACATATGTAGGTCCACACGGGAAATCAATAAAATTCCAATAGTTGGGAGTAGTGGTTGGAGAGAAGGGGATAAATTTTAAAGAAACCGAAAGACACAAAGTTCGAACCCTAGTCAATACTCTTACAAAGGGTGAGCGATATCACATGAGCTACGATCCTTAAATTCAAAATTTGTAGATGGGTCCTCAAGTTTTTGATTTTTACATAATAATCGATTTTGATTAAATTCGACAAAGCATTATAATTCAAACACAAACACCACATCAAATACAACCGATAACAAGAAAATATGCTAAGGTCACTTATCATCCATTTTTTAAATAAATATTAAACAATTAAATCCAAGATTTTTAGATTTGCAAGAATTTTACCCATCGATAATCTGTTATTTTTTTACCCCATGATCTTAATAAGCGGTATTGGGCAAGGTGGAGAAATGTTGTTATTTTGGCCAAATTTCATTAGTTGTGTTGGCCCATTACTACTTATTATCTCATGGGCCCGAATGTCGCTACACATTCAAGCCGCCAAGCCCATAAAAATAAGACCCATTTATCCCGGGTTTCTCTTACCCGATTTTGCCATATCCGCGGATCCTCACTTGTTTGAATTTGGCCATTGGATTAAGGGTTTTAATCTTGGCCATCCATTTCCTATTATTATCCAAGCCCTCAAAACCTAATCGTAAGAACCGATTCTCGCTCTCTCCCTAACCTTGGATGCGCCCTTTTCTCTCTCTCAAAAACTCTTTCTCTCTTCGATTCATGGTGAATCAATGTGAGGTTTTCAGTGAGTTTTAAAGTGCGAGTTTCCAATCATCTTCTCTGTTCATCAGTTCAATTTTAGTTGGTCTCTTACCGTAGGGTTTAGATGGGTCTTGGGGTTTTGAGTTTCGGTCCTTTGTGGTTCCTCTCTAGTGATGATTCCTTTGTGGGTTCTCTCTCCGGTGACCGAACTCTTGTGGGTTTTCGGTAGCTGCTTGTGTTTCATCATTTGTTGGCCCTCTTGGTACCATGCCCTGATTTCTTGAATGATCTATTGGGGATTTTCATCAGTTTTTGAGCCAAACTTTGTAACCGGAGCTGTTCATTTCGAACGCGGTTGTGGGAGCTCGATTCGGTGTTGCTGGAACAAGCTTCAATATAATTTAACATTTACTAAAACATTTAGCAAACCCATTTGTAGAGATTTTTAGTTTTGGCACCCACCTTTTAAGATTACCAAATTCTTCCAACAATAGGTTCAAGTCGAGTCTCAAACTTCACCTACAATAAAAACTAACAATTAATACAAATTTAAACCAATGAATTCACCTTGCATGTCTACGAAATCCTTAAAAGTTGGAGATCAATTTACACTTTTATAATCGTCAAGGTGAATGAGAGATCAAGCAAGATTTGTACCTTCAATTTTCTCTCGGCTCACAACATTTCTACAAAATCTTCCTCAAATTGATGCTATATGATTTACTAATTGCTAGAATGTGTTAGTAGAATGTGCGTGTAGATTAAAAATAAAATGGAAAGACAATTTATTCTCTCTTCTCTATACTCACGGCCGAACAAGCAAGAAAATGGAGACTTTGTACTTATTTGGGAGCAATTTTGGGATGGATTTTTGAATCTAAAAGCCCATTTTAATAATAATCGATATTTGGTGCTTAATTTAGAATAGACTTTTGCTAGGTCACTATTCCAAAAGTTCATTTTGTACAAGTTATAATTAAAGGCTTTTGAAAAGTCACTTATTGAGAAGTCCATTTTCCGAATAGATTTTTGTATAAGTGATCGCGAACATGCACTTTTTGTGTGTGTTTGGCAAATGCTCCTAGTGTAGTTTAAGAATGATAATTTTCTAATCAATTAAAGATTTTTTGAAGTATTAACATGGGCTGGACTTGTTTTATGGCGGGGCATAAAATGTGTTAAGAAAGTTGGCTCGGAATGTGATTAAAAATAAAGCAAGAGTGATTGTGAGTGATAGGAGACGTTTTTGGAGATGAATGGGGGAAGAGGGATTTGATGTGACATATTGGAAAATGTGTATATTAGTAGACAAATGCATTGGAAAGCGTAACGTATGTTTGGTTGGTGATTTTGGGAAGTGATTAGGAAAGTGAGTATTGAGAGATTGTAAACAAACATACAAAAAAATTGTCTTGTAATAGGGCTATAGTTTAATTGTAAAAAAGGGCCAATGAAATTAATTAAAATTGAGCTGATTTTGGTCTTGAAAAATCAAGGTGAAAAATTGGGTAAGAAAAATAATTCATGAACTAAACCAATAGTTTAATAAACTGTTACTTAAATTATAATAATCAATCTTAATTCTAAATCTTTTATTATCCCAAGATTAAATCTATAAAGCTAGTATTAATAAAGTACCTACCCAAAACCAAAAAAATTCTAAACTACATAGTTTAATAATTCCAGAACTTAAATACTAACCAAACTTCACTTAAACCTAATCAAGTTTCACATAATTTATAATAATTCCAATTATAAAATTCATATGTTTAAATCTTACAACTTGGAGTAGTACTATTTACTAAAGCTTAATCTATGAAGATCTATTATTAAAAGTATTCGATAAAAAAATCATTAAAATGATTAAAGAACAAATAAGCATATAAAATCATGAAATACATAGACAATCTCATTAATATTATAATATCATCCATTATGTAGCTATCGAAATACGAGATCTCATATCTTCCTTTCAAAGAATTTGGTCCCCAAATTCCTTTAATATTTATGGATAACATTTTTGCCTTTCTTTTGTGGTTTCCTAAGTGGCCTCCTCTATCTTATTGTGATTCTATAGTTGAGCCTTTACCTCTTTTAATTAAATCGGGATCGTGCGATATGATACCTGAGCTATCGGTTCATCCCTAGTAGGATTTTAATAGTAAACTCAATTCTCTAACTGGAAGATAATGAGTAAGTCCTTATAGAAATACATCTAAGTATTCGACATTACGGGTATAGTACCCATGTCTTTCTTGTCCTTAACCTTATTCACATTATATGCCAGTTTGACTCCTTTTGAGATTGCCTCTTTAGCTTTTTAGTCGAGACAATCGATCTAGTGCAACTTTTGCATTACCTATTAGAAAATAAATAATATAAAATAGAAGACATTTCTAGGAGGAAGAGGAATTTTATTAACTTGGTGTCTTGTAAAATTCTAAGTACAAATGAGTATTTATAGATGCATAAAATACCCTTCAAACTAACTAATTTAATGTAGTAAACTAATGAACTCATCCATCTACATGCACCTCAACAAATCTAGAACATTTATCATTCTTTTACATTAACTCTAGATTCATGAACTAAAAATAGCAGTCAACTAATATGACGTGCCCACGCCTTATGCATAGACATAATCTGAAAATTACAAATTACTACTAACAAAACCTCCCATTAATTTAAGATTTCTTTCTTTTAATCTTTGAAAATATTCAAACTTCAGCGTCTTTGTGAAAATATCCGAACTTGATCTTGAATCTTCACAAACTTGAGTTCCACTTATTTGTTGGTAATGCATTCTCTAATAAAATGATATCTCATATCGATATGCCTGCTTTGATCATGGAACACAGGTTCTTGGCAAGTGCTTGTCTTGACTTGTTATTATTGCAAATTTCTCAGAATTCTATTTGAGATAAGTAAAGCTCCTTCAACAATTTCCTTAGCCATATAGTGTGACAAGTACACAAAGTTTCAACCACATATTTCGCCAAGCACACGACCGCGTGCCGGTGCGAAGATAGATTTCTTGGTTGATGATTACACGGGTGGGTCGTGTGCAAGCAAACATAAAGATGTTGTTGACTATTGTTTTTTAGCCACAAATCAATGATAGAGTAAGTATGATGAAAGTAATGTGATTTGAAAAGGTATTATATTTGGTTTAAGTTTGTTTTAACACTTGGTTTTAGCACTTTGTTGATTATCGGTTGATAGCAAATTATCGCCAGAGATATAAAATGATATGCGAGAAATTAAATCTTTGAAATGTAAATGACAGAGTAATTTTTATAGAGGTTCAAGATGGGGTAATTCTTCTACTCCTCTCTTCTCCAACTCCTGGAGGAATCCACTAAGTATTGAGAGTACAAAGTGGTTATCACCCGGATACTAGTCTTGATCACACAACCGACTTGATCCTTTGGGACTCGGCCGAGATGCCTTGGTCACACGGTACCGGCTTCTCGTCCGACTCGGCTTCTTCATAGGGCGGCTGCCTTGTTACTTCACTCACTTGCTCAAGCTTCTTGGATTTGATCACGAAGCCCTCCAATAACTTGATCTTGGTTCGATCTTGAACCTTTCTACAATCCTCCTTGGAATGTAGACCCTTTTTGATTCTTCAAAAGTTTCCTCTTCAACAGTTTGAAGTTGTCTTTCCTTCTTGACTTGGTGTTGGATCGATTTCCTTCGAAATTTAGGCTTGAGGATTTGCTTGAATAACTTGAGAATATTTTGCGAGGTTACTGATTTGAATAATTGCTTGAATGCTCGGGTATGCAAGGTAACCTTCTCTCAATGAGATTCTCGGCCTTTTATAGTGAACTTTCAAAAATCTTCCCATTGAAAAGATAGCTGATTTTCAAAATTCACTTGTGTTCGTTGGCTTGTCTTGGTGGAGTCCTTGATGTTGACATTTCCTCATATTAAATGTCTTGCGGCTTTCCAGGTTTCGACACAAGGTGCAGTGCTTCCCATTGGTTTATTCCTTTTGCACGCTTTTGGGGATCGAGCACTTTAAGACATGGCAAAGCATGGAAGTATTACTAGATTAAGTAATATTCTTGACTTTTGTGCAACGAATTATTTTCGATTAACTCCTCTTTGCGATTTGCCTTTTCCCCAGGTGACTTGGGTGCTCCAATGATTGAGAGACTCATTTGTCACTTCAACTTGACTTGACTTGGCTTTTTGCATGACTTGATCGACTCTTCTTACGGTGTATCTGGTGATACTCCTTCAGTGGAGTTCTTGATATCTCTTCCTTGCCACACTCGGTTGCTTCACAATGAGTCTTCATCCTAGTCTTGATTGACTTCTTGTATATCCAGGCATAGTCGACTTGACTCACTCATACAAATTACCCTATCTATTACAATGCAAATTACAAAGAAAATAGGGTGCCAACTTTCTAGTCTAAGTTTTACATGGGATTCAACAAAATCTAAAATAAATTTTCCAACAATTTCCCCCTTTTGATGATGCCAAAACTTATAACATGCATACAAAATGTAAATAGCAAAGATACATACAGACAACATAGAAACAGTAAATGTATGCATAGAATCAATCTTTTTATTGATCATAACATTCTTGTCCATTACAAAGCTGTTTTACAATGTGTATCGAGCAAACACGGGTTCTATATCTACGCAAAAATATAGAAATTACAGATTCTTATTCAACGTACAGAAGACTTACATACATATGTATTTATAACGATAAAAGTACATGAAGGGGTGGACAGCAACACTTCATCGCCTTCGCTATCTCCTTCTTTCTTCTTGACTCACCGTCCCTCTCGGTCTCTTTCTTTTTTTTTCTTCTTTAGCCGCTTTCTTTTTCTCGTAGGCTCTTCGGCAGCTTCATCTTTTCTCTTTCTTTCTTGCCTCTGTTGACTCTCTTCCCACAGCTGATCTTGTCTTTTATTTTCTTCTTCGATCCTTTTGACATAGTCAGCATTCTTCCTAGCCACTTCCCGGTTGGCTACTTCGCCATATCCAGCCCAGTAGATCCTTCTCTTCTTGCCCGGATCTACATATTCAATGTTTTTGGGTAGAGGTCTAGGTTGAAAACCCTCCGCCTCCACCACTCCTTCCTCTTCCTCTCGGGCGTATATTGTCGAGTCTTCTTCTTTCCAAACAGAGTGACAGAGTGATGCTAGTAGTCTCTTGTCTGTCGCCTATTCGCATGACTTGGACCTTCTCCCAATACAAGTCCAGGCTTGGGCTATGGACATATTTTTGAAGTATCCCTGATTCGAGCATTTTGAATTCTTCCACCGATCGTGGCTTGTCTCCATCGTCCGAATGGCATCTGTGTCTTTTCTTTCCCGGAATGCCTCCGTATTGTTTCAATATATCCATCACACGGGCATCCATTTTTCCTTCAACCTCTTTCGCCCCCTGTTTCTACTATTTTTCTCTTCTCGAGACATACAACTGAGAGTGTTGGAGGCGGTGTTCATCGAAGTTTCTTTGATTATGTCACGTGTGACAAGGCCTTGTTGAGGGTTTGAGCAAACAAGAGAGTCATATCTTTTGAACCTTCCTCAATCGCTTTTCCCTTTTCTTTCTTCTCGTTCTTGTTGTTTTCTTCTTCTTCTCAACGTCCTTCTCTTTCTCTTGGTGACCCTTTCAACGTCTTTAGGTATTCCTCTTCCCCTTATTGGCATCATCAAAGGAGAGAGGAACCCCTAGAAACATGCCACAAGCATGAAATCTAGGCGGTGATAGGCGAGTTTTGTTTGGATTATCTTTGCAAGTATCTTGTTCGAAGTTCCGAGCGGGTGACTTTGGATTCTACCGCCACCGATTTCATTTTAGCCACAAGAAGGCTGAACTTTTCATTCATATTCTCTCTATGCGCAGAAGTTCTTTTCGATGAAATTCTCGCAGCTAGCTTCTATTTCACCGGTATGAGAGGCATGCATCCTATCAATGTTTTCTTGCATCCTACTCTTCATGTCAAGATTATTATCGCTCCGGATCAAGATCTTATTGTACAATGCCTTAAAAGTATCGAACTGTTCAATCCGCATTGTACTCGCTCATCGACACCATTCCTTATCCGTACAACAATCCCTCTTAAATCTGCTTTGTGAGGGTGGCATCTCTACTTGCCCAATCGCATATCAAGTGTAGCTTGGTGCCGTTCGATCTTTTCAATCTCACCGAGTATTGTCTTAAATACCTCACGCCTCAACAAAGTCACCTTGGTTTCGGTGGCGGCCTAGCAAAGATCGAAATCAAAGTCTATGGGGACAATGGAGTCGGTGGGAATGATGGATCTGATCAACGTTGAAACATTTATTGTTCATGGGTGCTTTTCTTCTTCAGGTCGGACACTCAATTTTGAAGGGAATAGTTTCTTCAAATGCATCATCACGCACATATAGAATTGAGGATTCAGTTATGCGTGCTTGTGATGATTCGAGGTGAGTCGAGCCTCTTTTTGACTTTGGGAGCCTCGCGCAGATGACTCGGTCTCACTGGACCTTGGTGAGATGATTAGCGGTGACCGAGCCTCATTTGTCTTAATAGCTTCTTCGGCCTCGTAGATTCTGCAAAATGAATTTTCTTTGTTCCAGATTTGCACCAAAGCATCATCGGAAGATGATGAGTCTTAAAGGCTCGCTCATCATCAAAATTGAACTTTTGACGGGCAGCCTTGAATTCGGCTTACTCGCACTTGGTTGAGCGTCCTCGGTGAGTCTTTTTGATGTGTAGTTGGGGTAGACTCGGCTTCATCTGAGATCCCTGGGAAAGTTGTATCGGGATCATCTGGGAGTCATGAAGAGCACTCGATTTCCTCCTCCGAATCAGCAATTACGGCCCCGAGGAATGCTCTTATCACCTTGATTTTTACCTAGGGAAGTCTCAACCTCCCTTAGGCCTTCATTACCTCCTGCAGTCTCAACGGCGGGGCTGTGCAATCCCTTCGACAGCGCACTGTCTTAGGGTCTTCTTTGATGGCATCCACAGAGTCTCAACTCCATGGATTGCACTTTAATTGCCCCAGTGTTAACTCCGGGGTAGAACCATCTTGTGCCTCGACCGCACGCCAGGCGTCCTCACCAAGAGCGGTTGGCACTTGGTGAGACAGATTCAACTGTCCGAGCCGTCGGTGACAACTTGTTTGTGTTTTCTTTTCTTGTTCCTTCTCCACTTCGCCTCCGAGATTCGGGGTGGAGTCACTGCAAAGATTCTCCGACCTAGCTGCGGTGGAGTGAGTTTCCCCACTGCTGGCTCACCGGAGTGACTTATGTTGGGGTCACTCGCTCCAGACTCCGGCTTTGTCAAATAAGTGGTCAGTAGTAGGGCGGTGGTAAGACACCTTCGGCAGGGGTTGGCCCAACTTGGGTGCCCAAATTCCCGGTGTCATCGCCAATTCCCTTAGGTCCATCTTCCGAGTGAATGGGACGTGGTTGCAGCAATAATAGTGGCAATCTGTTGTACCACTCCCAACGGATCAATTTCAGTGAGATTTGGAAGACTCTCCTGGTCCTTCCTCATTGTTGCTCATGCATCATTCTCGAGTCCATCATGGCTTGATCCAGATCCAAATTTTTCTGCGGCAAAGAACCGGATCCATGTCCTCATCACTTTCTCGAAATAGCATCTATGTGCGGATGAGTGTGATCGCTGGTTCGATAAGAAGACAAACGGCTTTCTCACGAGCCTCTACTTCCTCATTTTGCTTTTAGCTTTATTCGTTCTCCTTCCGAATTTGCAAGATATTAATACAATTATCTCATCAGGGCTTGCAAAGATCAGATCAACTTCAAGAAACTGAAGAGTTCCTCTTCCTCATCAATAAAAAAAAACTCGTCAATTTGTTCAAACCGCACCTAGAGTGACTCAACTTCCATTTTCTCCATTCTCGCAGACGATTTTGGATGTGCGGATACAATGGAGAGTACATAATTACATCATCATCCTCTCCTTGTTGTCCTTCCTTTTCGGGAATGGAAGGCAACACATTCTCACGCTCAACTCCCCAAAGATCGGGAGCAGTGGAGACACGATCTGTCGGCCAGGGGATTCTCTTGTCTCGCTTCTTCTTATCCTCACTGTTTCTATCCACAGTTGGGTCTTCAATTTGCCTTTCTTTTGATCGGTCTCAGCAGACTTGGTTGTTTCATCAAGCATTTTCTCGAGACCGCACCTCTTCCGATCTCTCGGTCATTTGCTCCCGGTGAGTTGCAGATTCAGCCGTCTTCTCAAGCTCCGAGAGCTTGGTGAGTCTTCTCCTTTCTCTTGGTTTTCACCGGAGGAATGTCAGTTCTACTTCCTCCGGTTCCTCGAAGGTAAAGGCCTTTGGAGTTGCCTTAGAGGACCTTTCTCGCCTCGATCCTCTTCTTCTTCATTCTTGGAGAAGGTATTAAGGATTCCTTCTCTACCGCGGCTGCGAGGGGCGGGAGACACGGTTGCGGGGGTAGGTGACTTACCTAGGCAAAAAGTGCGGTTTTTCTTTCTTTGTTGGCGACTTTCTTTCTTTCAGTGCATGGCGGGCTTTCTTCTTTGAGGAGGGAGGAAGCGATTTGCTTCCTTGGCGTCGGTGATTCCCTGTTTGGTATCCGCCCTCTTGGCATAAGCTCTCCGGGCTCCGGATAAGTTGGCCCTAAACATCTTCTTGTTAACATGGAATGATTTTCCATGTCGAAAGGGGAACACCCTTCACCTCTATCAAGTGGCCAATTACAAGGCGATATCCTGAGATCCTCCAAATGATCCATCCTCTTTGAAGGATTTATTCGCAACATTTTGGCGAGTCCGGCGTAGACACCTCGCCCGGTTTACCTTCTTCTCCTCCATGATCGCAGCCATGACGCTCAGCTTGGTTTTGTACGGTGATTGAAGCTTCCAAACTTTATGTCTACACATTTGACAAAGAATATCCGACTATTTATGGTAATCATCCTTCAGACTTTTTGTCTGCTATGTAGACAACTTTTGCAAAGACACTCGGGTTTGGCCACTTCCTTCCATGCAAGTGACCAAATCAACGTCTCGCTTCATATATATCTCCGGCATGCCCTCCGACGGCAATAAACAATGCTCCGCAAGGTCCTTTGTGATTAGAATGTCCTTGCGGAGGACGGAAGATTTAATCCCTTCGCCCCGCACTTCGTTTACGAGAATCGGGCTACCTCTTCCACGCACGTCATAGGATACTCCATCGTCGAGAAATGGTTTTAACCGGATTTCGATCTTATCCGTTATCTTCTTCACAAGGGTTTCATCGGAACCCTGTTTAACCATTCCATCGAAATCCACCGTAGAACCGTGTGGATTTGCTTCCCTAATTTGGTGAAATCATAGGTTGGTGCCATTTTTGAGTTTTACCGAATGAACCTTGACTAACTTGCCTTGAAGACTAGTAGGGTTTTGAAAAAAAAAAAAAACTTTCTTTGCTTTGGAGAGATGAACAGGTTTTTGAGTAATGTGAGAGAGACAAAACCTAACGATTGAGTATATAAGGTTTGTGAAATGATGTATTTTTGGATTTTGAAATTTGATCAAGATCAACGGCTCATTTAGCACGTCACTTTGCATTTAATTGCTCGCATTTAATGCGGCAACATTTATATCCAATCATAGGCTTTATTGTGCGGCTTTTGATGCACTCCCGTCATAATTACGTTGACATCATCCTTAAAAACATTCCGCTCATTAAAAGCGATCGAAGTTTTTGTCACTTAGCTCATAAATGACTCTCCGCATAAATGGCTCAACTCTTCTTCTCTCTATACGTATAGTGACTCATTTGTCGCCTAACTCGACTGGTGACTTTCCGATGCTGGTGATTCACTTGGTTGATTTATCGACTTGTTCATTTTTCATCTTTTCACCTTCCATCTCTTCTCATTGAGTCTTCGAGTGTCAACTCAGCTCAATTAACCCTAGCTCATGCTTAAGCTCTTCAAATCTTGATTCACATAAGGGCTTTGTGAATATGTCACCTAACTAAATTTTTATCGGTTGAGATATATTCCAAGGTGATGTCTTTCTTTTCAACATGATCTCTTATGAAATGATATCTCGACATCAATGTGCTTTGTTCTTGAATGCAACACTGGATTTTGAGTGATTGCAATAGCACTTGTGTTATCACACATAATTGGAATTTCTTTTTCTTCAACATCATAATCTCTCACCGTTGTCTCATCCATAAGACTTGGGCACAACACCGCCCGCAACTAAGTACTGTCTTGTTTGTGGATGTGGCTATTGAGTTTTGCTTTTGCTAAACCTAGGAAACCAACTGTTTCCAAGCATTTGACATGTACTGAAGTACTCTTCCTGTCAACTCTACATCCAAAGATAGTCGAGTCCGAGTAACCAATAAGCTTGAATCCACCTTTCTTTGGATACCAGAAGCCGACTTCCTGGCATCCCTTCAAATATCTTAGGATTCTCTTAGCTGCAGTCATGTGACTTTCCTTTGGAGCATATTGGAATCTTGCACATACACCTACTGCAAAGGTGATGTCTGTCCCTCTTTTGTTAAATAGAGCGTTGATCCAATAAGTGCTCAGATGCGGTTTGATCCACGTGCTTGCCATCTCGCATCCATATCCATCTTCGACGATGTATTCATTGGTATTTTCACAGAAGACTTCTCTTCCATACCAAATTTCTTCATTAAATCCCTGGTGTACTTTGTTTGACTTATGAAGGTTCCATCATTCAGCTGTTTAACTTGAAGTCCTAGAAAGAATGTCAGCTCTCCCATCATGCTCATTTCAAATTTGCCTTGCATGAGGTTTGAGAACTTATCACACAGTTCTTTGTTTGTGGATCAAAAAATAATGTCATCCACATATATTTGAACAAGCGATACTCTCTCCATCTTAAATTCAAGAGTGTTCATCACTTTACTGTGGTGAATACATTATTTGTCGAAATTGAGATAATGTATCATACCATGCTCTTGGTGCTTGTTTCAATCCATATAAGGCTTTCTTGAGCTTGTACACCTTGTCTCCAATGGTCTTCTGCTCAAAGCCTAGAGGTTGTTCAACATAGACTTCTTCTTCTAATAGTCCATTTAAAAATGCACTTTTCACATCCATTTGATATACAATGAAGTTCTTGTGTACAGCATAGGCAAGAAACATCCTTATTGCTTCTAATCTTGCAACAGGAGCAAATGTTTCATCAAAATCTATTCCTTCTTCTTGGCAATACCCTTTGGCTACCAATCTTGCTTTGTTCCTTACCACAGAACCTTCCTCATTCATCTTGTTTCTGAAAACCCATTTTGTGCCAATAACATTTTGATGGGTTGGTCTTTTCACCAATTCCCATACTTTGTTCCTTTCAAACCGATTCAGATTCTTCTTGCATGGCTTGAATCAATGTGTGTCATCCAATGCTTGGGACACATCTTTAGGTTCTATTTGGGAAATAAAACAAGTGAACATTGCTTCTTGTTGAGCTCTCCGGATCTGGTTCTTACACCATCTCTAACATCTCCAATGACTAGCTCGGTGGATGGTCTCGGCCATCTCACATCGGGTTGGAGTAAAATCGGGTTGATCGTCTTGCCGGTTTGTGTTATCTTGAGCATCTCTCTCATCATCATTTACCTGCATTCTCCAGCCTATCTTTGAGATTCACTATCTCATCTTCACCTTTATTAATTGCTCAAACTTGACTTCAACATAGGGACTCTTCTCGCATAGTTGGCTGATTTAGCTTATCGCCTAACTCTTCAATGTCTTCTCCATTTACATTAGGTTCATCAAAAATCACATGGATAGACTCTTCGTGACCATAGTCCTCTTGTTCAACACTCTATAGGCTTTACTTTCATCCGAGTATCCCGAGCAAAGATACCTTCATCGACTTTAGCATCAAAAGCCTTTAGATTATCCTTGCCATTGTTGTGGATGAAGCATTTAAATATTCTAAAATACCCTACATTTGGCTTTCTCCTGTCCGGATCTCATAGGAGTCTTTGTTAGTTGTCTATTTATCATGCATCTATTTTGAGTATAGCATGCAATGTTGATGGCTTCAGCCAAAATCTTTTAGGCTTGACTTTAGCTAACATGGTTCTTGCAGACTTCCTTGAGAGTTCGTTTTTCTTCTTTATGCTACTCCATTACGTTTGTGGAGTCCTTATCAGAGATAATTCATGAGCAATACCATTTTCAACACAATCGAGTTATTATTCCATTGACAAACTCGGTTCCTTTATCGAGATCTTATCTTTATAATGGTTTGACTCTTCTCATTTTGAACTCTTTTCATCGTTGAGGTAACTTCGCAGTTTCCTTCTTTTTACACATGAAGATTGTCCATGTATATCTTGAATAATCATCCACCACTACTAGAGTGTATTTCTTTCCCACTTATGTTGGCTGGCTCAATGGACCAAATAGATCCATATGCAATAGATGCAATATCCTTGTTGAAGATGGACTTGACTTCTCTTTGAATGATGATTTGATCCGCTTCCCATCGGCATGCATCACAAACACCGAGTCGGTAATCCTTCCACAAGATTACTCCTTGCAAGCTTGTTGATTGTCTTGAAATTCGATGACTCGGCTTTTGTGCCTTGTGCCACCAACTTGATTCTGTGCTTTCTTTGCTAGCAGACATGTGCTTGGTGTGGCAACGACCAATCTACCACATACATATTCTTTTGCGGATCCTTGCAACACTACTTCATTTGATCAGTGTCTTTAAATTGGCACACTCCCATATTGAATCCAACATTATAGCCCTTGTCACGAGTTGGGCGATGCTTAATGGAGTTGAAGTTGAGGCCTTCAACATATGCAACATCTGTGATTTCTAATCCATTTTTCTTGATGGATCCAAAGCCTCTAATTTCCCTGGAGCTTCATTTCCTCCAAATATGACTTTTGCACCTCTAATCTCCTTGAATTTTGACAGATTTTTCTTGTTCCTGTCGTCATGTGTCCGGGCAGCCACTATCCATGTACCACTTCCTTGAGAGTTCTGTTTTTTCTTCTTTATGCTACTCCATTCTGTTTGTGGAGTCCTTATGCAGATAATTCATGAGCAATACCATTTTCAACACAAATCTTGAGTTATTATTCCATTGACAAACTCGGTTCCTTTATCGATCTTATCTTTATAATGGTTTGACTCTTCTCATTTTGAACTCTTTTCATCAGTTGAGGTAACTTCTGCAAAGTTTCCTTCTTTTTACACATGAAGATTGTCCATGTATATCTTGAATAATCATCCACCACTACTAGAGTGTATTTCTTTCCACTTATGTTGGCTGGCTCAACTGGACCAAATAGATCCATATGCAATAGATGCAATATCCTTGTTGAAGATGGACTTGACTTCTCTTTGAATGATGATTTGATCTGCTTTCCCATCTGGCATGCATCACAAACACCGAGTCCGGTAATCCTTCCACAAGATTACTCCTTGCAAGCTTGTTGATTGTCTTGAAATTGGATGACTCGATTTTTCTTGTGCCACAGCCAACTTGATTGATTGGCCGTGTTTTGCTAGCAACAGACATGTGCTTGGTGTGGCAGTCGACCAATCTACCACATATATATTCTTTGTCTGGATCCTTGCAACACTACTTCATTTGATTCAGTGTCTTTAAATTGGCACACTCCCATATTGAATCCAACATTATAGCCCTTGTCACAGAGTTGGCTGATGCTTAACAGGTTGAAGTTGAGGCCTTCAACATATGCAACATCTGTGATTTCTAATCCATTTTTCTTGATGGATCCAGTGCTCTAATTTCCCCTGGAGCTTCATTTCCTCCAAATATGACTTTTGCACCTCTAATCTCCTTGAATTTTGACAGATATTTCTTGTTCTCTGTCATGTGTCCGGGAAGAACCACTATCCATGTACCAGGTTCCTTGACACTCACTGCTCTTGAACCCGCAATCAAGGAAATCGGTTTTAGGTACCCATACTTGCCTGGTCCCGAGGGGTTAATGTTGTAAGATGATCCAACCAACCTATAGCCAAATGATCGACTCAGGAGGTTGCCATCTATCTCGTGCCATAATCATAATTCACTTTGGCAAATTGCTTGGGGGCTTTAGGTTCATACAACTGTCTCTTTTGTCGTGTATGCCGTGTGTGTGTTTTAGCAATTGCATTCTTTGGGTAGTTGTGATATTTCGAGTGTAGTGCTTGGGTGCATATGTGTGTTGATGATAGCTCTTTTGCCTTTGGAATGACCTTTGTTGAGTTCTAGGTCTTTGCCATTTAGGTTTGTATTCCATAGATCTTTCTTTGATATTTCACATTATTCCGATCGGCTTGGTTTGGGTAGTTTCTACCATTCCCATCATTTGTGTTCCTTTGATAGAACTTCTGGGGATTCTGGTAGCTCTGTTTCTTCTTCATAGAGTACTTTTTGTTTGGAGTTTGCTGAGGAACTCTGCTGGATTTCTTCTCAGTTGTCCTCTCAAAGATACTCAATGGTTGTTTACCTTTTCCTTTATATCCAAGGCCGTTTGTTTGTGATTGTGCTTTGGATTAAATGTGGGTGTAACACTTGGTGTCTGGGTTTTGAGATGCTTCATTACTTGAAGATCCTTTTTCCAAGATCTCTCCGGGAGTTTGATTTTGTACAAAGGAGTTGAATCCTATGCCTGTCTTATCTCCACATTTTTTTGGCTCATAATAAGGTCATCCAATGATTTAGATGCCTTTGTGAATGAAGCAATCACATTTTTGAGATCATTTTTCTCCTTTCTATAGCGCCTATCTCTGCTTTATTAGTTTAGCATTCTCGGCCTTGACTCTTTGTTCTCATCGCCTATGTGACTTAGAGTACTCAAACTCTTTAGTCATTTGTGAGTTTTGGCTTTTAATTTGGATGTTTTCCTCATTTAATAGTGTGTGTGAGGACGTAATGTGCTCAAAGTCTTTCATCATTTTTCCTAATGAATCATAAAGATCGAGTGGGTGATGAAGTGTGTGTGTCACAATTACTATCACTAGAATCTGAGTGAGATGAGTTAGAGTGTACCTCATCTTTCGGTGGGGTTGATCTTGTTCTTTAGGCATTAGACGGATCATAGCTTCTTCTTCTTTAATCACTTGAGTAATCGGCTTCACTACTTTCTAAGTCTGTTGTATCTTTTGACTTATTGCTTTCAGCGATCTCGGCAGCCAACATTGCCCTTTTATTTTGACTCTTCTTTCTTCTTCATTCTGTATTTATTGACTACAGGATATGGACGATCAATAGCAAAGTGTTCTCGTTGTATGCAATTCCAACAGGTTTTCAACTTTTTGTTCACTCTCTCATTTCATGGGTTGTCGGGTCTTTGATATTTGACCTTTTGATACTCGGCTCTCTTTGGTGGCCTATCTTCTCTTGACTTGGATGGAGTCAATGTCTTCGGAGGATTCGCCCTTGTTTCTTTTATAGTTCTTATTAAAGAACTTGTTGAATCTTTTGACCATCAAGGCAATTTCCTCCTCGTCAATGTCTTCTTGACCTCGGCTCTCTTCCCATCCTTGACTATAAGTGCAGCTGTTTTGGGTACAGCTGTCTCCTCTTGATCTTTTCTTCTCAGCTCAAATTCATAAGCTTTGAGGTCTGAGAATAGTTCATGATTGGATGTTTTTGATAGGTCCATCGAGTGCTTTAGAGCCATGGTCTTCATTTCCCACTCACCGGGAGGCTCCTTAGTATCTTCATGCACATTTCTTTTGTGTGTATTCTTTTCCAAGTCTTTGAGAGCTCATTTGTAATTTCAGTGAATCTAGCATCCAACTGATCCATTGTCTCACCTGCAAGCATTTTAAAGTTTTCAAATTTTTGAACAACAACAGATAATTTGTTTTCCTTAATTTGCTCAGATCCTTCACAAATTAAAGTTAGTTTATCCCATATTTCTTTGGTCAGTTTGTCTTGCAGATTTGACTTTGTTGAACATGGCTTTGTCCAAAGTCTTGTAAAGTATATCCTTGGCCACATTGTCTAGGTTGTATCTTTTTTGTCATCATTTGTCCATTCAGCTCTTGGTTTTTCAACCATAGCCGGGTCAGGAGGAGCGACCTCTTCTCCTTCAGTGCAGCAGCCTCTCCTTGCATTTGTGTGTTCACCTTCATTATTTGCAAAGTGGCCCATCCTCTATCACTATCCACATCTCATCATGTAAAGTCGATACATGAGCCCGCATAACGTATTTTCTAGTCATCAAATTCTTTAATGGTGAACATAGGAATGCGTGTCAAATTTGCTTCCATGATAATAACTTTGCTGTTTAAAAAAATGGCTTTTGAAAGAACAAGTGTTAAAAACTTATTTGAAAGATTGGAGATCTAGTTCAGTAACCAGTGCGGAAGGCTCAATGAACCAACCGCTCTGATACCACTTGTAGGTCCCAAGGGGTGTGAATAAGGTTTAGAAGGGGGTTGAATAAACTTTACCAACTTTTCGATTTTAGTCCTTTTAAAATATTACGAGTTAAATACACAACTAAGTCCAGAGGGGACTAAGTTAGTTAACCAAATAGAGTTAGCCACTCAATGATGGGATTGAGTGTTGATAGAATAACTCATTGTTTAGTCTAAACCTTAACTTGGCCGTGATGAGATTTTATTGAGAAGACTTAACACCCTTGAATTTGGTTTAAGTTTGTTTTAACACTTGGTTTTAGCACTTTGTTGATTATCAGTTGGATAGCAAATTATCAACTTGAGATATAAAATGATATGCATAAATTAAATCTTTGAAATGTAAATGACACGGTAATTTTTATAGAGGTTCAAGATGGGGTAATTCTTCTACTCCTCTCTTCTCCAACTCCTAGAGAGAATCCACTAAGTATTGATCGAGTACAAAGTGGTTATCGACAGATACAAGTCTTGATCACACGGTGACTTGATCCTTTGGGACTCACCGGAGATGCCTTGGTCACACAAACGGTGGCTTCTCGTCCGACTCGGCTTCTTCATAGGCGGCTTCCTTGCTACTTCACCACTTGCTCAAGCTTCTTGGATTTGATCACGAAGCCTTCCAATAACTTGAGACCGGTTCGACCTTGAACCTTTCTAAAATCCTCCTTGGAATGTAGACCCCTTTTGATTCTTCAACGCTTTCCTCTTCAACAGGTTTGAAGTTGTCTTTCCTTCACAGCTTGGTGTTGGATCGATTTCCTTTGAAACTTAGGCTTGAGGATTTGCTTGAATAACTTGAGAATATTTTGCAGGTTACAGTTTGAATAATTGCTTGAATGCTCAGGTATGCAAGGTAACCTTCTCTCAATGAGATTCCTCAGCCTTTTATAGTGAACTTTCAAAAATCGCCCGTTGAAGAGATAGCTGATTTTCAAAAGTCACTTGTGTTCGTTGGCTTGTCTTCTTGTCGATCCTTGATGTTGACATTTCCTCGTATTAAATGTCCTGCAGCTTTCCAGGTTCTGACACAAGGTGCAGTGCTTCCCATTGGTTTATTCCTTTTGCACGCTTCTGGGACTGAGCACTTTAAGACATGGCAGCATGGAAGTATTACTTGATTAAGTAATATTCTTGACTTTTGTGCAACGAATTCTTTTCGATCAACTCCTCTTTTCGTACCGCCTTTTCCGGGTGACTTGAGTCCGCTCCAATGATTGAGAGACGATCTGTCACTTCAACTTGACTTGACTTGGCTTCTTTGCATGACTTGACCGACTCTTCTTATAGTTGTATCACGGTGATACTCCTTGATCGAGTTCTTGATATCTCTTCCTTGCCACACTCGATTTGCTTCAAAGCGAGTCTTCATCCTAGTCTTCCGTTGACTTCTTGTATATCCAGGCATACTGACTTGACTCACTCATACAATTTTATTTTTTCCGCAAATTACAAAAAAATGGGGTGCCAACTTTCTGGTCTAAGTTTTACATGACATTCACCAAAATCTAAAATAAATTTCCCAACACTTTTCAATAAGGTGGGAGAGCAGATATTACAAAAATTCGAGAGATTGTTGGAAAAACTAAATATTAATCGGAAATGATAAAGATAAGGTGTTGTGGATTTGGTAAGAATTGATATTGATATTTGCTTTTCATACTTACTTTTTAGCTTTAAACAATAAGTCTTTGTTTATGGAAATGTAGATTTTTGTACCAATATGATATATGCAAGATTATTTTTGCAATGTCATCAACTTAGTGGATAAAAAATTGTAATATCTTGACAACATGGTGCATCATGAAGATGTTGCTACTAACTATGTGGATCTTGCAAAATTAGTGGTAAATTATTATATTTTCTTTTATTATTTACTATTTTCCGAAAATGTAAGTTGTTCTTAAATGTCATTTAATATTTTTTTCAGCAAATAAAAATGTCCATTTTCTTGAAGGAGAAGAAGCACCCTAAAGTCAAGATGATGAGCTATATGTCTTTGAAAATATCCATTTTCCATGGTAAACTAATTTGAAAAATATTGATTCTCGGTGTTTTCTTAATGCATCACATGAAATATTTTAGGGGCGCGTGTACTCCGAGCGGAATTTATGCTTGGTATGAATCTTTTTTTTTTTTTGTTTTGAAGTTGAATGTCATAAAAGTATTTCCGTATAATAATTTTCCCCTTTGTCATTGAAGCAAGAAGAACGGCGTAAATTGAGGGCTTTCTATTGTGCATTGATTGTTATCATCCTTTAAATTAAATGAAAGTTCAAATGGAGAAAGATGTTCTTGATTTAGAATTGACAAGCGAGAAAAAGAAGAAATGAGCAAAACATTGATGGATGTACATTTTTTTAGAAGCTGAAAGATTAATGTGCAGTGTTTATTTTTGGGTATTCATGTGATGCATCCTTATTGAAAAGATACTTGTGTAGGTTTTTTGTAATGATACTTGATAGTTTCTGTAATGAGGATGAGTGTCTAGAAAAAAGACATTTTATTGGTTGTGTGGATGGGAAGTGTATATTGGAAAACATGTGTACTTTTTGTTAATGTAAACAATCGCAAGTGAAAAGTATCACTTTTTATACTTAAGGTATCACTTTATACTAACAAAGTATCACACGAATCTTGTGGCAGTTTTTGATAATATTACTTGATTTTTCTGTAATGGGGACAAGTGTCTCTCAAGAAACGATAGTGTAGTCTTTGTGGATGAGTACGAGTTTATATGAGAAATGATACTTTTGTATAGTTTTTTGTTATGTGAACAACTGTAGATGAAAAGTTTCACATTTTTACTTAGAAATGTATCATTTTTTGTGCTTAAAGTATCACTTTTTACTAACAAAATTTCACACGAATATTGTGGCATTTTTGGTAATACTACTTGATTTTTTCGTAATGGGGACAAGTGTCGTAATATCCGAGATTTTATTTAGGCATTTTATTAAGAATTATGAATTTTTAGATTTTAGTTAGTTTTTATTTAGGGGCTATATTATTAAATCCAAGTCCAATTATCCAATCAAATGAATATTTACCCAAGCCCAAATTATTTTAAGCCCAAACTTATCTTAGCCCATTAAAATGTCCAATTCCGGTAGAATTCTAGAATATCTAGATACACACAATTTTAAACTTCCGGATATATCAAATCTTGATATATCCTACCCGATTTATGAGAATCCTATTAGATTAAAAACACTAAATAACCCTAAACCTAATCAGTCTATAAAAACAAAAGTAGTCCCCTCCTATTAAATTTTTTCACGCCCTTGTCTTTAATTCCCGATCAAGTAAAGCCCTTTTTTTTTTCTCTTCTATTTCATCTTATGTTACACGACTAAAACCGAATCATCACCTCCATAACTCATCAATCGCCGAAATCCAAACCCACAAATCCACCGAAAAACAAAATCGAATTTTAAAACCGAGAAAACCGCGGCTCAATCTAAATCATCGCCGCTAAACACCAACCCGAGTTCAGCCCTCGAATTTTGCGGAAACAAATCTCGGACTCCACGAAACCCACCACAGCAAATCCAAACCACCACATCGTCGTCTCAACCAAACCTAGGTAGTTGCCGAACCGCCCGTCTCTCCACCGTCGCGTCGCGTGCCGCTGGTTCTCGCGCAGACAGATTGTTGGAGAAAAAAAGAAGAAAGAATGATGGTGGAGTTTGAAGGTGATGCAGTTGATGGAGGTTGTAAGGGAGGATTAGAAGAAGAAAGGAAAAAGGAATAAAAGAGAAAGAAAATGTGTGAGAAAGAGGGAGTTGGGTTGGAATTTGTGAAGAGGTGTTGACCGTATGGAAAAGTAGGGAAAAGGTGGGAAAAAAAAAAAAAGAAAAGAAAGAAAAAGGAAAAAGAAAGAAGAGAGAGTAGAAAAGTGGGGGGATTTGTACGGGAAACAAGAAAAGTAAGAAAGAGAAGGAAAGAAAAGAAAAGGGTTGAGGGAGAAGAATGTATATTGGTATTTTCGGTCTACCGAGATTCTAACCACAAACTTTCAATAATTACAAAACTTACCCTATCAGACTTTCCCGAGTAGCTTTTCTTTTTAAATTTCAACATTACCCCAGAAGTTCTAGTTGTTCCAAGTCAGCCCAATAATACCCAATGATTAATCCAAAAATTTCTTTATCAAATTCAATTAGTCCTTTTTAGTCCCAAGCCAACCATTTACCAACCAATTTAATTTAGCCTTCAATTTTACTTTATACTCATTAAGCCCCTAAATTAAAATTATCAGATTATTATTTTTAAGTTTAAGTTTAGAATATTCGAGGATTTTAATTAGTATTATTTTCTATTGCTTAGGCGATTTATCGAGCGAGGATTAGACGTACTTGCATCCGACACTTCTAGGCTCTACTAAATTTTCAAGCTACGTTCAAGGTGGGGTTTGTTTTCTAAATTTTATTGTCCTTGTTAAATGCTTAGATTATTTTGCATGAATATGTAGTACAGTTGCTTAGGCACTATTGAGCCGAGGGACTCAAGAGGTCCCGGTCGATGTATCCCTCGGTGGAACCCTGCGGTGCAACTATTGTCTATGTCTACGGTTTTTCAAATGATCTATGCTATGTCCTATTGGATTGTATTTGCATGCCTATGTGAGATATCTGTGCATTTAGCTTGGACAATTTATACTCCATCGAAGCCGTGTCGCTCACCCCACATATAACAAACTTTTCGGTTCGAGTCGGCGATGGTTATTGGCGGTGGATAATGGGTGGCCTATGAAACTATTGGAGTAATGTCCTTTTATTTTTAAATGGTGCTTTTAATTAAACAAGAAATTGTTGAATGAATTATGATTTTCCTATGCAATCGCTAGAGTGATGTCTTTTTCTAATTGTTAATTTTCAAATGAATAAGAAATTGTTCAACAAATTATTATTTTCTAAGTTTTTACCTACGATGCTAGACTATGTGTGATAATTGATTGGTGTTGAAAACAAACGTTCAGTTTCTAAGAAATTTTCGAGTTGTGATAATAAATGATGAATTACTATGATTTTCTAAGTTTATTTATGCAATAGACTAAAAGGGATCTTTTTAGTAAATGTGTGAATTTCTTATAAATAAATGAATATATGAATTTTCTACACTTTATAATTTGTTTCTGTTGCTATTGAATTTTAAATGAATTAACAGGCTATTTTCTTTTATAAATAAAAGTGTGAACGCGATATTTTTCAAGTCTTTCATGTCAAGTGGTCTGTTGGAATTATATATAGATGTTAAATTTTATTCCAATTATGTTATGCGATTGCTTCCGCTATAATTATTATTCTTTTGAAAAATTAAATGGCTCGCTATAACGAGTTGTCTTTCTCATGTTTCTTATGGAAAAAAAAAAAAATATATACGGTAAAATAAATATTTGCACACATTTTATAGTTCAAAATTTTGGGGCGTTACGGTGGTATCGAGCGGGTCTACCTTCCGTAGACTTGCCAAAAAAATGCATGTAGTTTTCATGTGTGTGTGTACTACGATAAATGAATAAGTAAGTTTTTTTTTTTTTAAATAAATGAAAAGAGCTACGAATCCACCACCGCTATGCCACACCAACTCCAAAGCCAAGGCACGAAGTTAAAATTTTCAAAAGTTCTATCGCTACTTCTCTCTGCTCATCGCTCATCGCTATTGTTGTTTCCATTGCTCTTTTATCGACAAATTACATGATTTCTATTGCGAAAGAAAAAAAAAAAATGTTTCAATTGTATTTTATGGATGCATAGCACATACAAGATAATGTAACTATTGGACTATTGAGAGATTTTGATGAATTCTATAGAGAGGGATAGACAACAATACAAACTTTAGACCTTTATGATAGAATACTTGAGGTTCATTATAAATTTATTCAAACAATAGAAGATTTAGAATGTTTGGATTGACTATGAGCAGAATACTAGCAACATAGATTTTAGATATACTTTTAATAGTTTTTCAAGTTGAATATTCATGATTTACGTCATGTTCGTTCTTCTAAGAGTTAATGATGATACTTTGAGATGGTTGGGATATTAGTATGCCAATTAGAAAAGACAATAATTCTCGTTTGGATGTCTAAAGTCATGACATTTGAAGGTTAATAAAAAGGATTTAGAAGTGGATTTATATGTCATAGGAATGGAAGATTTTGGTGTGATCCCAAACATGGAATAACTTAGTAAGAGCCAGAATATAGAGTATCACATAAGGAGATAGTATTTCAATATATATTTATATAAAATTGACGTGTTTATTTTCTATGGAACAAAGGTTAATCTTGCACCCGACTAGTGTCGGGAAGGAAAGCAACGAAAAGTTTAAGAATGGAAATTGTCCGAGGTATTTGGATATTGTTGTAAGCTACCGATATTTTGATTTAAAAATGATCAATGTGCTGATTATTCAAAGCTATGAAATATATTCTTATAAACTTTTATTTGGGATTCTATATGATAGATTTATAGGTTTCACCGATGACTTTTTACTTGGGATGACACAAGATCAAATTCACCCATAGGATGGCGTTGAAGGAATTATAAGAGTTAAATGTGCAATTACAATAATTATTGGTTAATAGACTTTAGAGTATCACCATGAAGAGAGCCTATCATGTTTGTTAAGACAAGATGGATCTATGGAGTATATTGATTATATGGAGAATTTTATTTAATTACCAAACAAGTACCTAGTCAATGATGATGAATGATTCTTTTGATTACTTAAAGGAGCTAGTGTCTTATTTATGATTGATTGAGGTTTCGATTTCACCCAGTGAATTTCAATAAGTTTAAATTGTGGTTAGACTGTGTAATATTGGTTGGTCAAATTGTTATCATATGAGGAATATAAGTTGACCTGGTTAAAATTGAAGTTATTAATGAATGGAGTATAGTTACGATTGTGAATGAAGTTCGATGTTTCTAGACCCCTTTGGGTGTTACATAAGGTTTGTAGAAAGTATTTTAGAGTTCAACACCAGAGACTAGAGTGGAAGAAAAATGTGAAGTTTCAAAGTGGAGCGAGAAGTGTCCGAGGATTTCTAAGAAGTTAAATAAGGATTGACCGGTTTATAAAAGTAGAATAAGAATACTTGACGAGAGAGTTTGCTAAGTTGATAATCAAGGTTGTCACACCTTCTTGTGGATTGAATCAATTCGCAACAATGGTTGAATGACTTGTACTTAGAGATAAGATTAATGAGACACAAGTGACATATGAGTTTTTATGTAAGATGAGTAACTATGATCCAAATCGAAAACCTCAACATAATTGTTTTAGCTTCTAATGGTGCATTAGGTTACGAAGGAATTTTGCTTATATCTAGGGATGACTAACTAAGAATTGAAATATTATGATGAGCACATTGGATATTGTACACCGCTCACTTATGAGTTACAAAGATTTATCGAGATATGTGAAATGTATTTTTGGTATAGGAATATGATAAGAACTATTAGAACCGTGTGGATAGATGCATGTCACGTCAACAATTAAGGTCAAACACTAACGATTGTCAAGATTTTTATTAAGATCCTTGATACACTCGAATGAAAGTCGAGAGCATATGTATATTGACCTTTTAGTAAGTCGATCCACGACCACTAAGGAAAATCATAATATGGATTAATTGACCAGGTTGGCCAAATCTACACACTTTTGCAGATGACATATGGTTTAGATCAATTTTTCCCAATTGTACATATGAGAAATAGTAAGAATATCGAGATAGAGATACTAGTCCACTTTGAATATTTGGAGAAACTTGCATTATCAATGGGAATGAAGTAAAATTTTAGTGGGCGATAGCATCTATAGACGGATGGATAAACTGAAAGGACAATAGAATCCTAAGAGATATGTATTTCAGATTTCAAGAGTAATTGGAGACATATTTACCTTTAGTGGAGTTCGCTTATAGCAACGAGTTGAGATGACCAAGACGAGGCAACTTAGAAATGAAAGGATGAGATTCTAGCAAGATATTTTGACATTATTGGATTTAGTAATTAAGTTGATTGAATTTCGAGGACGAAATTATTTTAAGGGGGGTAGTATGTAATATCCGAGATTTTATTTAGGCATTTTATTAAGAATTATGAATTTTTAGATTTTAGTTAGTTTTTATTTAGGGGCTATATTATTAAATCCAAGTCTAATTATCCAATCAAATGAATATTTACCCAAGCCCAAATTATTTTAAGCCCAAACTTATCTTAGCCCATTAAAATGTCCAATTCAAAGAGAATTCTAGAATATCTAGATACACACAATTTTAAACTTCCGGATATATCAAATCTTGATATATCCTACCGATTTATGAGAATCCTATTAGATTAAAAACACTAAATAACCCTAAACCTAATCAGTCTATAAAAACAAAGTAGTCCCCTCCTATTAAATTTTTTCACGCCTCTGTCTTTAATTCCCGATCAAGGTAAAGCCCTTTTTTTTCTCTTCTATTTCATCTTATGTTACACGGCTAAAACCGAATCATCACCTCCATAACTCATCAATCGCCGGAAATCCAAACCCACAAATCCACCGAAAAACAAAATCGAATTTTAAAACCAGAGAAAACCGCGGCTCAATCTAAATCATGCCGCTAAACACCAACCCGAGTTCAGCCTCGAATTTTGCGAAACAAATCTGGACCCACGAAACCGCCGCCGCAGAATCCAAACCACCACATCATCGCTGTCGGTCAAACCCTGTAGTAGGCCGAATCGCCCGCTCTCCACCCGTCGCGTCGCGTGCGCTGGTTCTCGCGTGAGACCGATTGTTGGAGAAAAAAAAAGAAGAAAGAATGATGGTGGAGTTTGAAGGTCTTTGCTTGATTGACCGGAGGTTGTAAGGGAGGATTAGAAGAAGAAAGGAAAAAGGAATAAAAGAGAAAGAAAATGTGTGAGAAAGAGGGAGTTGGGTTGGAATTTGTGAAGAGGTGTTGACCGTATGGAAAAGTAGGGAAAAGGTGGGAAAAAAAAAAAAAGAAAAGAAAGAAAAAGGAAAAGAAAGAAAAGAGAGAGTAGAAAAGTGGGGGGGGATTTGTACGGGAAACAAGAAAAGTAAGAAAGAGAAGGAAAGAAAAGAAAAGGGTTGAGGGAGAAGAATGTATATTGGTATTTTTTCTACCGAGATTCTAACCACAAACTTTCAATAATTACAAAACTTACCCTATCGGACTTTCCCGAGTAGCTTTTCTTCTTAAATTTCAACATTACCCCGGAAGTTCTAGTTGTTCCAAGTCAGCCCAATAATACCCAATGATTAATCCAAAAATTTCTTTATCAAATTCAATCAGTCCTTTTTAGTCCCAAGCCAACCATTTACCAACCAATTTAATTTAGCCTTCGAGTTTTACTTTATACTCATTAAGCCCCTAAATTAAAATTATCAGATTATTATTTTTAAGTTTAAGTTTACAATATTCGAGGATTTTAATTAGTATTATTTTCTATTGCTTAGGCGATTTATCGGCGAGGATTAGACGTGCTTGCATCCGACACTTCTAGGCTCTACTAAATTTTCAAGCTACGTTCAAGGTGGGGTTTGTTTTCTAAACTTTATTGTCCTTGTTAAATGCTTAGATTATTTTGCATGAATATGTAGTACAGTTGCTTAGGCACTATTGAGCCAGGGACTCAAGAGGTCCGGGGTCGATGTATCCCTCAGGTGGAACCCCTGCAGTGCAACTATTGTCTATGTCTACGGTTTTTCAAATGATCTATGCTATGTCCTATTGGATTGTATTTGCATGCCTATGTGAGATATCTGTGTATTTAGCTTGGACAATTTATACTCCACTGAGCTGTGTCGCTCACCCCACATATAACAAACTTTTCAGGTTCAGGAGTCGGCGATGGTTATTGGCGGTGGATAATGGGTGGCCTATGAAACTATTGGAGTAATGTCCTTTTATTTTTAAATGGTGATTTTAATTAAACAAGAAATTGTTGAATGAATTATGATTTTCCTATGCAACTGCTAGAGTGATGTCTTTTTCTAATTGTTAATTTTCAAATGAATAAGAAATTGTTCAACAAATTATTATTTTCTAAGTATTTACCTACGATGCTAGACTATGTGTGATAATTGATTGGTGTTGAAAACAAACGTTCAGTTTCTAAGAAATTTTCGAGTTGTGATAATAAATGATGAATTACTATGATTTTCTAAGTTTATTTATGCAATAGACTAAAAGGGATCTTTTTAGTAAATGTGCGAATTTCTTATAAATAAATGAATATATGAATTTTCTACACTTTATAATTTGTTTCCGCTGTTGCTATTGAATTTTAAATGAATTAACGAGGCCTATTTTCTCTTATAAATAAAAGTGTGAACGCGATATTTTTCGAAGTCTTTCACTGTCAAGTGGTCTGTTAGAATTATATATAGATGTCAAATTTTATTCCAATTATGTTATGCGATTGCTTCCGCTATAATTATTATTCTTTTGAAAAATTAAATGGCTCGCTATAACGAGTTGTCTTTCTCATGTTTCTTATGGAAAAAAAATATATACGGTAAAATAAATATTTGCACACATTTTATAGTTCAAAATTTCGGGCGTTACGGTGTCTCTCAAGAAAGATACTTAGTGTAGTTTGTGTGGATGAGTACAAGTTTATATGGAAAATATACTTTTATATAGTTTTTGTTATGTGAACAAGCTAGGTGAAAATTATCACTTTTTTACTTAAAAGTATCGCTTTTTGTTAGAGATGTTAACGAGCTCGGCCCGCGGGCCATCCCATTTAACCCGAAAAATTAGCAAGGTTAGGGCAGTTTTCGTAGCCCATTTAAATCCGGTCTTTTAGCAAGCACCGAACCCGTGGACTAAATGGGCAAGCTCGCTGGGCCAACCGGGCTGGCCCGCAACCCTTTTTTTATTGGCATTTTTTGTTTTCCAAAATAGAGGATTGGTGAATCAAGGGATAACAAAACTTACCAAATATTTTTCGAGAAAGATATTTTTATAGTGACTTAAAATGTGATCATTTATGATGACTTAAAATGTTATATAATTTATATCCCTCTAATAAATACAACACTATAGTCTAAATAGTTTAAACACTTCATGATGACATGAAATGTGACAAACTTATGCAAATAATCATAGATGAATTTATTGCATTTTGAGATTTCAACTTCTCTCACGCCCAAATATTGAACAACAAATCGCATTTTATCATTCTTTACATTTATTTAATTTATTTGACAAAAGTCAAAAGGTATTAAGTAAATATTTATCCTATTAGTGTTTATCATTCTATATTGTAGTTAGTTGTTTATATTTTTATTTTAGAAATGAGTTTATTTTTAACACTTATTGCATTAAGCATCTTACTAAAGTCTCAAAGCTTTTGGCGATAATGATGATGCTTGAATTGTATTTTGAATTTTAAGACTTTTATCCTTGTAATGCAACATAAAAAAATTTATAATATAGTTTTTGCATATTTAGTTTTAATGTTATAGTGTTATACATGCTTTAGTTTAAAATTTTGATTTAAATAAACAAAAATATTTTTTTGGCTTGTAGCCCGATATTGGCCCGTTTAGCCCGAAGCTTTGCTAGTGGTTAGAGTTAACCGCAAAATGCTGCTTTGTATCCCGTTTAGCCCAAAGCCCATTAGGCTGGCCCTATATAGGGCTAGGACCAGCCCGTTTAACATCTCTAGTTTTTGTGCTTAAAGTTTCACTTTTTACTAACAAAGTATCATATGAGTCTTGTGGCGTTTTTGGTAATAATACTAGATTTTTTCTACAATGGGGACAAATGTCTCTCAAGAAAGATACTTAGTGTAGTTTGTGTGGATGAGTAAAAATTTGTATGGGAAATATACTTTTGTATAGTCTTTGTTTTGTAAACAATTGCGGTGTAAAATATCACTTTTTACTAACAAAACATCACACATTATTGTGGCGGTTTCGGTGGTATTACTTGATTTTATACGAATGGGGACAATTGCGGTGAAAAGTATCAATTTTTACTTAACAATATCATTTTTTGTGCTTAAAGTATCACTTTTTACACTAACAAAGTATCACACTAATTTGGCCAAAAATTTCATTCACTAATTACACATGGATCAATTTAAAAACTACAAAATAATAGTATCAATTTAATACAAAAGTATTCAAACAATTACTAAAACAATCAAGGATTATGAGCTTTTGAACCAAACTCCTTTGATGGATATGTGTCTAACGTGTCACTGCTTCTCTTCCTCTTATTTTTTTTTTTTGGAAATGTCCTTTAATACTTTACTTTCTCACTTTTGTAATTGATCGTATAGAATCCAAAATACTTATAGAAGAACGGAAACATCGTTGAGCTTTGTTGAATTTGGTATATCTGTCAACGCATCATTAGCCATAAAATCCCTAATTGTAGCCATCTTCTATAATCCTTCTTGCATCCTCATTGTATTGGCATTTCAAAATAAGATTCTAATATTTGTGTGTCATTTCATGTCGCCAAGGAACACAATCCTTAGGTTTATCTAAACTTTTAATTCATGACCGAACTTGTCCCACAATTCAGTTTTGGCAAACTTTGTCCATCTTTTGGTAATGTAACACTCGGAATTACGGAGATAGAACGCATATGTGATAATCATAAGTTGTGAGAACAAAGTAAACCATACCCTTCGAACTCTTTACAAGAATAGTTAATGAGAGTATTTAAACAATCATACACCACACGATGAAAATAATATCATTGGATAAATAAGAAAACAACATGCTTCACATTCGGTCAATGGTAGTACAAATTATGGAATTGATCTTGGGCATTCGAATTTATTTTCTTTTTTGGTGTTTCTCCGGTAGCTTTATTGCCTCTTGGAAAATGTCATAAATATCTCATTAAAGTCGTCATTTTCTTGGCATTGAATCCTATTGTTTTGTTCGTACTCTCACTCCATTGTGAAGATAATATTCCCGTAGAAAAGAAATCTTTGCTTAGTGCAGTACACAATTTCTGCTTCAAATCATACATACGTTGAAACCAAGAGTCATCTTGTAGGTCATACTGCAATATCATAGATTTTCAGCAACCATCAAAGTCAGTTTCATCAATGCAACCAGTCAAACATTTATTGGATGTTTTCTTGAAAGAATTATTGTGTTTCAGTCGTCCAAACCGGTTTATAGCATTCTGCAGAAGGTGCCATAAGCATAATATATGCCTCGTTTGAGGGAAAACCTACATAGAACAAAGGGAAAAAAAACTATTAGAATTAAAAACAAAGTATCTGTTTTCTGAGGAAATGTATCTATTTTATGAAGAAAAGTATCATTTTTTTACTAAAAGTATATGATTTATGTTTTCTGTACAACATACCTTTTCAATTACATTGCTAATTGTCTGGTCTTGATCAGTGAACAAAGTTATAGGATATTTCCCACTCATTGACTTCATAAAAACTTGAAAAATCCATTCAAATGAGTCATCCTTTACATCGGAATAAGAAAGTGCAACCAAACATGACATTATTCCAACGATTATTGACCACAACAAAAGGAGCATAAATCAAGTTGTACTTATTCGTGCAATATGTTGTGTCAAATATCATAACATCACCTTATCTTTTGTAGTCTTCCTTCACCATTGAATCCCTCGAAAACACATTACTTAATTTGCCCATGTCATCTGTGACGACCGATTTTTAAAAACTCAAGTAATTAAATAAAAGAGCTATTAAAGAACATCTTTTATAAAGCATAGTCTATAATTAAATTTTTTTTACATCTAAATAAATAAAAATAATTTATATCCGAAGTATTTGTCCACTAAAAATAAAACACCTTGCAGTCACAATAGTTCAAAATCATCAATAAAATAAAGTTTCCTAACATTTTCAAATTTAACAAAAATCATTGACTTTGCATCCACTACCTCTAATCCTCGCTCGGTTCCTCGACACGAGAGATGTTAATAAATATGGGGTGAGCTTTTCAACTAGCTCGGTGGGGACACGTTTGTCAAAATTAAATACAACACATAAGCATAATCGTAAATATTCAACATGTAATTTTTCCTCTCTGTAATATTTCCTCCGACCGCCGATTACTCTTTATAGCATCTGGTACACCCCGAGGATACTTCTGATTAGGACCTATTTACGGTCCCCCGACTAACATGATTTTCTTGTCACATTGCACATAAACAAAAATACATATATGAAGCATTTAATAGTGACAAACAATACTTGAGAAATATCTCCACCTTAAAATAATTGCGAGAAAATTTGAGCAAAGAATGCGAGAAAAATGCGATAATCCTACTCCTCATTTTCCTCGTTTAAGGTTTGGCTAAGTGGCTAGGTAGATGTGATATCAAACAATATATGGTTGTTGTAGAAAGAAAAAAGAAGAAAAAGCTAGTTCTAGAGATATACATGATTCTAGCAGAAAGTATTTGTAAAAATTGTAAGGGAAAAACTAGTATTTGTGATGGTATTTCTTTGATGAAAATTTAATAAAAATTATGTTTTTTTTAACGTTACAAAATCATAAATTGATATCCTTTCATCTACCATCATTAAGTTAGGAACTCTTCAAATCCATAATAAATGACTAATTAAATATAATATATTATGATTTTTTTTAAATCTAATACGAGTGAAATTCTATCTTAATAGGGTTTAATAAAAATCTGAATTGTAAAAGGATAATGACTGAATTATAAATATTAATATCTGATAAATAAAATTATAATTTATATAATTGAAAAATACAGGATATTACATAATATCCCCCTTTAACAAAATTTCGTCCTCGAAATTCGTTGTCCTAACAAAGTTCATAGAAAATAGTGTAATTTTTTTTACACGAGAAATTCTTGTCTAATATTGAAAGTACACGTGCAATAATGCTTTTAAAAAAAATGATGACTTGAATTTTTAAAATATACTTTTAAAACATGATAATATAAAATATTTCATGAATAAAATGAATAGCGTGACATAATAAACTGCGTACCTTGAGGAATCCGACGAGATATGACGGAGGTGGATGTCACTATATAATTTTCCTTTAAAATTTGAAAAGATATTTTTTTTGTAAGTCTACAGAACCGTAGACTTGCTCTGATACCACTTGTGACGACCCGATTTTTAAAAATTCAAGTAATTAAATAAAAGAGCTATTAAAGAACATCTTTTATAAAGCATAGTCTATAATTAATTTTTTTTACATCTAAATAAATAAAAATATTTTATATCCAGAAGTATTTGTCCACTAAAAATAAAACACCTTGCAGTCACAATAGTTCAAAATCATCAATAAAATAAAGTTTCCTAACATTTTCAAATTAAATAAAAATCATTGACTTTGCATCCACTACCTCTAATCCTCGCTCGGTTTCTCGAACTGAGAGATGTTAATAAATATAGGGTGAGCTTTTCAACTAGTTTAGTGGGGACACTTTTGTCAAAATTAAATACAACACATAAGCATAATCGTAAATATTCAACATGTAATTTTTCCTCTCGTAATATTTCCTCCGATCGATTACTCTTTATAGCATCAAGGGTACACCCCGAGGATACTTCGATCCCGGACCTATTTATGGTCCCCGACTAACATGATTTCCTCTGTCACATTGCACATAAACAAAAATACATATATGAAGCATTTAATAATGACAAACAATACTTGAGAAATATCCCCACCTTAAAATAATTGCGAGAAAATTTGAGCAGAGAATGCGGATAATCCTACTCCTCATTTTCCTCGTTTCTGGGTTTGGCTAAGTGGCTAGGTTGATGTGATATCAAACAATATATGGTTGTTGTAGAAAGAAAGAACAAAAAGCTAGTTCTAGAGATATACATGATTCTAGCAGAAAGTATTTGTAAAAATTGTAATGGAAAAACTAGTATTTATGATGGTATTTTTTTGATGAAAATTTAATAAGAATTATATTTTTTTAAACGTTACAAAATCATAAATTGATATCCTTTCATCTACCATCATTAAGTTAGGAACTCTTCAAATCCATAACTAAAATTTCATTAAAATGACTAATTAAATATAATATATTATGATTTTTTTTTAAATCTAATACGAGTGAAATTCTATCTTAATAGGGTTTAATAAAAATCTGAATTGTAAAAGGATAATGACTGAATTATAAATATTAATATCTGATAAATAAAATTATAATTTATATAATTGAAAAATACGGGATATTACATCATCTAACTCCACTCTAAAAAAGAAGTCTTCCTCTTCTACATTTTGTTGATATAAGACGCCAATCAATGTGTGTGCAACATCTCCTTCTATTGCTTCCATTTTCAAATAGTTAACAAAATTTAAATGGTCTTTCAAAGTATGGTCAAGGCATTGTTCTCCTCCTGCATCATGAACCATATAATGGTAAGACTGAGTAGGTCTCATCCCACAAGATATCTCTTCAATGACAACACCCACTTCAAAATATTTCTCAATGACAACAGCCACTTCATCTGAATGGCAAAGGAAAAAACATGTAACTGATACTTTTACCAGGAAAAGTAATATTTTTATGTGTAAAAGTGATACTTCTTATGTGAAAAGTGATACTTTTTATGTGAAAAGTAATATTGTTAGAAGAAAACTTATGATACTTTTATGGGTAAAAGTGATACTTTTTATGCAAAACGTGATACTTTTTATGTAAAATGTGATACTTTTTATGTGGAAAGCAATACTGTAGATTTTCTAGTAGTTGATTTCCGAACACTGAACCCAACAACACGAGCATGATCACAATACAACTTATGCATTTTCTTGATTATTCCCCGTGTTAAATGGAGAAGAGAACCACTTACATCAAATCCACCACTATTGTTTTCTGCCTCAATTTTCAAAAACTCATTTTTGTACTAAATATTTAAAGTAACAAACAATAAGTCACCTATTACCTTCATCTTTATTGGGAAATATATCACTTGCTGCCTCTTTGAAATTACTAATTTCATCGTTGTGTAAACTTGGAATCAATAACAATTGCGCCACCTAATTGTAACACTTTATGTTAGAAAAATGATACTTTTCACGAGAAAAAGTAATACTTTTTACTAAAAAAGTAAAACTTTATACTAAAAACTAATACTTTTAAAACTATAGCGTCAAATATGCTACACATTACCTTCGTTTGATTTTCCATTTGTGGTATACTCTTTGGGAGCTAAAATAAGAATTTCATCTACAAAAAACAAACATATATACATAAAACGCAGCAATATACATTATGTTAGAAAATTAATATTTTTCACAGAAAAGGTAATATTATTTACTAAAAAAGTAATACTTTTAAAACAAAAGTGCTAAATATACTACATGTTACCTTCGTTTGATTTATCATTTTTGTGGTACACTACTAGGAGCTAAAATAACAATTTCATATTCAAAAACAAACACATACGCATAAAACGCAATAATACTTTATGTTAGAAAAATGATACTTTTCCGGAAAAGTAATACTTTTTCTTGAAAAATTAATACTTGTAAATTTAAAGTGTCAAATATACTACACATTGCCTTCATTTGATTTATCAACATGTGGTACACTACTAGGAGCTAAAATAAGAATTTCATCTATAGAAAATAAACACATGCTCATAAAACACAACAATACTTTATATTAGAAAAATGATACTTTCCACAGAAAAAGTAATACTTTTTTACTGAAAAAGTAATACTTTTAAAACTAAATTGTCAAATATGCTACATATTACCTTTGTTTGATTTATCAGCCTGTGGCACAATACTGGTGATGGGGACCTATTTGGACCGACCTGTCTATATGGGCTAGGTGAAAGACCTAGGCTCATAATGAAAGCCTAGGCTGGCACGGCCCAACCTGGAAGGTTCATCCCGAGCTCTAGAGAGGGACCAATTATGTTGGCCTAGGGGACTGGGCCGACCTCTGGAGATAAAGGCTTGAATTCTGAGTGATTGGTCTGGAGTTGATGGGTTAGCAAAGACCGAGCTCTGGGACTAATAAGTCAACGTGAATGGGCTGGGCCCGTCGAGGATAAACTTAACGGCCTAAAGACCTAAGTGGGTTGGGCCCCTAAAAAGGTGAACTTAAGGGCCTCCCGAGCTATTGGGTCTCGGAGGTGTGCGACCCAAAATAAATAATTAACCTAGCCCGTGTGTTAATTAGGGTTTTATCGTGGCTTGATACGACGCAACCCTAATTGAAAAACCTATAAATAGGGCACAAAAAGGTACGCCTCTAGTTAGAATCCCAATACACGCATTTTTTATATCTTGTTCTATTTTATATAATCTCTCTCTAGAGCGATTCGACTTGAGCGTCGGTGTGGGTACGCCGAGAAAATGCTTCCCTCATCTAATGGTGGTTTTGCAGGTCTCAGTCAATCACGCATCGGAGCTTGGTGCATTCCTAGACCAATCAATTGGCGCCGTCTGTGGGAAATTTGAGTTTTAAGACTTGAGTTCGTGGTAGGAAGACATACGACGGAATCGGGGGGGATGATCCGGAGGAAGTTCGATCGAGATGCCCGAGATGGTGGGTGGGCGTGCGCGTCGCCGCACGCACCTAGCATTGGAGTTGATTTCCCTCCTTTGGGGACGGCCAAGTGGCCGATCCTATGATGGGAGGAGGTAGTTTGAGGCCCGGCTTTTTCCAACAGATTTCATCCTTCATTAAGGCCATTGTGGAAGATGTCGAAGTAGCCGGATGCGAGAATTTGTCCAAAGATGCGGTGGCGGTGCAGATGGAGCGGTGCATGAGATGAGGCCTCCCCGGGGAAGCGGGTCGAAGAGCGCCGGTGTTGGAGGAGGAGAGTGCCTCCACGACCTTTACTCAAATGACCATTGAGACCGATCCGGACCGGGAGTGAAAAGACGGATGATTTGCATAGGAGGTGAGAGAACTGAAGAAGAAGTGTGTCCGGAAGTGGCGCGCAGGCCGTTCGAGGACGGATACTCCTTTATCGGAGGAGACTATGGCCGATGAACTCCGCTCCTCGGATCGAGCGTTGAGTATTGAGTATGATGGCACCACCGACCCACGGGATCACCCGTGCCGCTTTGAGAATGTTGCGTGCTCTGCATGTTTTCGGATGGAGTCATGTGACGGGTGTTTCCAACTACACCGACTAAGTTAGCACAATAATGGTTTAGTTTGTTGTTGCCGAATTCGATCGGGAGCTTTGAGGAATTGGCTCCATGTTCTTACACCGCGATTCGGGCCGTATGAGGTACTGAGAAGACCCTGTGACCTTATTCAACATCAAACAAAGAGACAACGATGGGTTGAGAAGTTATATTCAGAGATTTACGGAGGCAAAGTTGGAGGTGCCCTCGCGACCCAGATATATTGGCTAATGCCCTTGCCCAGGGCTTGAAGGAAAGGAACTTCTTTGAGCCCCTAGTGATAGAGCCAACACGCACATTCGATGAGCTCTTGGCAAGGACCGAAAAATACATCAACTGGAGGAGGCCAGGAAAATAAAGCGTGGAGAGGGGGATAAGAGGAAGGAGTGGAAGGATGATAGGAATGAAAGAGCTCCCGAAGAAGCCCGGCCTCCCTAAGTCCGGCCTGGTGGGGAAGGCCTAGGTATGAGAAGTAGACACCCTGGTGACCCCGGGGGTGTTTTCATGGCAAATAAGCGCCACCTGGACGAGGTGGCCGAAAACCTATCCGAGACGCCCATGAAGGAGAAGTGTAAAGAGTTTTGCAAGTTGCACAATGAGTATGGGCACACTATGGATCAATGCACCCATTTGAAATATGAGATAGAGAGATTGATCCAAGCGGGTCATCTAAAGTAATTTGTGTATGTGGATAAGAGGAGGTCTAAGGGTAATTACCGAAGGGGTCGAACAATTACCAAGAGAGGCAGAGCCCAAGAAGAGAGTGGAAGAGGAAAGGGATCTCCCACCACCGCCATAGTAGGGGATGATTGGGATCCGATAGGGGTCCGTCTGGTGGAGATTCACGATAGGCTAGGAAGAGCTATGTTAGGGTTGCAGTGCCGAACGTGATCGGGAGCGGATGAGGGTGGAGCAGTGTGTCGTAGAGGGACCGAATATTGATTTGGGCGAAGGATAGCCGGGAATTGCGACTCCGCATAGCGATGCCCTTGTTATCACAACAAACATAGCGAACTATGATGTTCGAGAGAGTTTTTGTCGATACAGGTAGCTCCGCCGACATAATATTCTATGAATGACATAGTCAAATGGATCTGCGCAGGTGGAGTTGGAGATGGTGGATACGTCTCTAGATGGTTTTTCTTTGGGGTTCGATTCGGTAGTTGGGTGTGGTTACTTTACCCATCTCTGGACAAAGAACCATACCGGATGACTAGGATGGTGTGATTTCTAGTGGTGGATGCCCCATCATCATATAATGTGATGATCGGGAGACCTTCCCTTAATCTTTTTTAGGCCATTGTTTTGGTGTATCATTTGAAGATCAAATTCCCAGTGGATGATGAGATTGGAGAAGTTGAGGGAGATCAGTACATGGCAAGGAAGTTGCACGTGGAGAGTCTCCGGATGGCGGAGGGGAGGAACTCATGATGATGGTAAAGGCAAGGAGAAACTCATCAAATTAGATAAGGACCTGGTGGAGCACGTGATGCCAAATGAGGAGTTTTCGACCATAGAGTTGGTCTGGCGACCCTTGCGCAGGTCACCAAGATTGGGAGTCGCCTCGGGAAGATCTTAGGGGACGAGCCGATTGAGTTTCCGAGAAGGAATGTGGATATGTTTGCATGGTCGGCAAAGGAGTTGGTTGGTATTGATCCTAGCATAGTTGAGCAGAGGTTGAATATAAACCCCTCGTACAGGCCTGTGAAGCAGAATAAGAGAAATTTTAGTCTTAAGAAGGATGCGATTGTGTGTAATGAGGTACAAAAGTTGCTGGATGCGGGGCATGTTCGTGAGATACAATTCCAAGAATCGTTGTCCAATGCAGTGCTGGTACCAAAGACTCAGGATGATTGGAGGATGTGCATAGATTTTCGGGAGTTGAATAAGGCACTCCCGAAGTATTACTATCCATTACCGCGGATAAATCAGCTTGTTGACTCCACTTTAGGATGTGAGTTGCTCAGTATGTGGATTCTTCGCAGGGGTACCATCAGATTAGACTAGCGGAGGAAGACCAGAAGTGGGTAAGTTTCATCACTTCTTTTGGTACCTTTTGCTATGTAGTTATGCATTTGGATTTGAGAAATGCGGGGGCTACTTATCAAAGGCTAGTGGATAAGATGTTCCGTAATCGGTTAGGGAGAAATATGGAGGTATATGTAGACGATATGCTGGTGAAAAGTGTGAAGCCTGAGAGTCATACCAGAGACTTAGAAGAAACCTTTGATACATTGAGAAGTACCGGATGAAGCTGAACCCAAAGAAGTGTGCTTTTGGGGTCAGGTCGGGTAAATTCTTAGGATACATGGTAACTGAAAAGGGAATTGAGGCTAATCCTGAGAAGGTGAGAGCCATTAGAGAGATGGCCCCACCTCAGGATGTGAAAGATGTGCAGAGTTTGACAAAGTGAAGTTAGTTGCATTGAATAGGTTTATCTCTCGCTCTCAGAGCATAGTTTGCCATTTTTGAAGTATTTAGGAAGTCTAAGAAGTTTTCTTGGGATGACGAGTGGCAAAGCGGCATTTGGAGAATTGAAAGAATATCGGGCTAAGTTATCCTTATTGACTAACCCAATTCTCGGGGATCCTTGTATTTATACATATATGTGGGTGATCACGGTTTTAGTACGGTATTGTTTGAGAGGAGGGATCGGTATAAAAGTCGGTGTACTATGTTTGTAAAGTGTTGAGGAATGCAGAGCTTAGGTATGCTAAAATTGAGAAAGGTCAAGGCTAGCACTCGTAACAACGACAAGAAGGTTGAGGCCGAATTTTCTTTCGCATAAAATTGTTGTGAGGACTAATTTTCCTTTGAAGGCAGTATTGAGTAAACCAGAGGTCGTGGGTAGGCTGGTGAAATGGGCTATTGAGCTCAGTGATTATAAGATAGAGTTCCAGAGTAGAACGACAATTAAGGCGCAAGCGTTGGTGGATTTTGTTCAAGAATTGACAAAAGCTCCAAGCGAGGGAGGGGCATGCAATTTGTTTGTAGATGGTTCAATGGCTAGTTCGGGATGTGGAGCCGGCACCGTGTTGATAAGTACAGAAGGGGTAGAAAGTGACTTTGTGGTAAGATTAGACTACAAGCTTTCCAATAATGAAGCTGAGTGAGGCTTTTATTCGAGGGATTCGAATGGCCATAGAAATAGGAGCAACGAGCGTACTGGTCCATCTGGACTCGCAATTAGTCTACAAGCAAGTTTTGGGAGAGTTTGAGGTTTGGGAAGAAAGGATGAAAAAATATATGGATGCGTATAAGGCATTGGAGAAGATGGTAGGCAAGGTGCAAATCTGTCAAATACCTATGGGGAAAAATACTAGGGTAGACTTTTTGGCAAAGATAGTCAGCTCGGTTGAATGTGCTCCGGAGAGGCCTATCACCTTGCTCGAAGCAAAGGTTTTCGCTCTAAATCTTGAGGTCGGGGCATTGGAGGAAGAAGATGATTGGTGGATTCCTATCATGCCATATTTGAAGGAGGGCACACTCCCAAAGGATAGGAAGGAAGCTTCTCACGTAAAAATTCGAGCAACTCATTTTTGCATAATTGGAGAAAAATTGTATAAAAGGGGGTTTGGGATGTTGTTGCTGAGGTGTCTTAGTAAAAAGAAGGAGAATATGTCTTGAGGAAAATACACGAGGGATGTTGTAGAAACAATATGGGGGCAAGGATTCGGTCAAAAAGTTCTTGAGAGCGGGATACTTTTGGCCATATCGAGAAAAAGCCAGGCCCAAAAGTTAGTGAAGGCTTGTGAAAAGTGTCAAGTGCATGCGCCACTCATACATCACTTTGTTGAAGAGTTGATGACCATGAGTTCGGCATGTCCCTTCGCTAGATGGGGGATTGATATTGTGGGACCATTCCCTCCACTTTGGGACAATGAAAATTTCTTTTGGTGTATAGATCCCAAGGGGTGTGAGTGTAAGGTTTAGAAGGGGGTTGAATAAACCTTACCAACTTTTCGATTTAGTCCTTTTAAAATGTTGAGTTAATACTTCACGGTGAGTCCTTGATGGACACTAAGTTAGTTAATCGCCAGAGTTAGTCACTCACCGCACTGGATCGAATGTTGATAGAATAACTCAAATTGTTTTGACTAAAGACTTAACTCGATTGTGATATGTTTTCATGGGAAGACTTAACACCCTTGAATTTGGTTAAGTTTGTTTTAATACTAGGTTTTAGCACTTGGTTGATTATCAATTGGATAGCAAAATTAATCGCCAGATATAAAAGTAATATGCATAAATTAAAGTCTTTGAAATGTAAATGACACAATAAGTTTTTATAGAGGTTCAAGATGGGGTAATTATTCTACTCCTCTCTTCTCCAACTCCCGGAGGAATCCACTAAGTATTGATCAAGATACAAAGTGGTTAACGGTCCGGATACAAGTCTTGATCACACAAGTGACTTGATCCTTTGGGACTCACCTGGAGATGCCTTGGTCACACAGTGGCTTCTCGACGACTCGCCTTCTTCACAGGGCATTGCGCTTTGCTACTACAGCCCACTTGCTCAAGCTTCTTGGATTTAATCACGTAGCCCTCCAAAAACTCGAGACTGGTTCGACCTTGAACCTTCCTACAATCCTCCGTGGAATGTAGACCCCTTAATTCTTCAAATGTTTTCCTCTTCAACTCGATAGAAGTTGTCTTTCCTTCACATGTGAGTGTTGGATTGATTTCCTTCGTAATGTAGGCTTGAGGATTGATCTTGAATGACTTGAGAATATTTTTGGTTACTGATTCGAATGTCGGCTTGAATGTTCGTGGTTCGGGTAACCTTCTCTCGCAGTGATTCCTCGGCCTTTTATAGTGATCTTTTAAAAATTTGCCCGTTGAAGAGATAGCTTATTTTTAAAAGACACTTGTGGTCGTTGGCTTGTCTTGTTGCGAGTCTTTGGAATTGCCACTTCCTCGTATGAATGATTCTTGACTTTCGAGTTCGACACACAGGTTGAGTGCTTCCCATTGGTTTATTCCTTTTGCACGCTTAAGGGATCGAGCACTTCAAGAAAGGCAAGATGGAGGTATTACTTGTTTAAGTAATTCTCTTGACTTCTATGCAACGGATCTTTTTCGATTATCTCGTCTTGACCGCATTTTCTTAACTGATTGACTTCGAGTCACTTCCAATCATTGGATGACTCTTCATTTCATTTCATCTTGAGACTTGGTGTCTACTTGATCGATACTTGACCCACCAGTGTATCTCACCGCACCTTGATCGAGTTCTGTCTTCTCTTCTTCCTTGCCACACTCAGTTTGCCTTGCAATGAGTCTTCCTTCTAGTCTCTAGTTGTCTTCTTGCATGTTCAGGCATAGCTGACTTGACTCACTCGACCAGCCCTATCTATTACAATGCAATTTACAAAGAAAAATAGGGTGCCAACTTTCTATTCTAAGTTTTACATGGCATTCATCAAAATCTAAAATATTAATTTCCCAACAATTTCCCCCTTTTTGATGATGCCAAAACTTAAAACATTCATACAATAAAAATAAAGCAAAGATACGTAGACAAATGTAGAATCACGAGAATGTATGCTTAGAATCAATCTTTTATTGATCACAACATTCTTGTTCTTTACATTTGTTTACAAAGTGTATCGAGCTTAAATAGAACTTAGAGTAACTATGTTGTTCTATATCTACACAAGTACGTAAATTGTACGATTTTATTCGATGTGTAAGACTTACATAAAAATGTATTTACATAGTAAAATACATGAAGGGGTGGATAAAGAACACTTCATCTCCTTCATTGTCTCATTCTTTCATCTTCTTCACTGGCTGGCCATCTTCTTCGACCTTTTTCTCTTTTTCTCCTCTTCACCGCCTTTTTTTTTCTCATACGCCTTCTCGATGCCTTCATCTCTTCTCTCTGTCTTTCTTGTCTTTCCTCCCATAGCTGAGTTTGTCTTTTTTTTTCCTCTTCAATTCTCTTCACATACTCAAGATTGTTCTTAGCCACTTGCAAAGTTGGCTACTTCACAAATCCAGCCCAATAGATCCCTCATTTCTTGCCACGGATCTATGTACTCAATGTTTTTGGGAGAGATCTAGGTCCGAAACCTCTTCCTCCACCATCGCTTCTTCCCGCGCTCCGGGCGTGTATTATCGAGGCCTTCTTTTTCCCAACCGAGTGACTAGCAGAGTGACGAAGAGTGATCGCCGATGGTCTCCATGCCCTGTCGCCTTCTTCACATAGTTTGAGACCTTTTTCCCAAGATAAATCCCAGTGCTTGAGCCATGGACATATTTGCGAAGTAACCTTCGGATGCGAGCGTCTTGAATTCATCAACAGATCTTGGCTTGTTCCCAGCATCCGAAATGGCATAGGTGTCTCTGTCTATTGGAATGCCTCCATGTTGTTTGAGAATGTTCATAACTCGCATCCATCTTTCTCAATGACAACAACCACTTCATCCGAATGGCAAGAGGAAAAAACATGTAAGCGATACTTTTACCAGGAAAAGTAATATTTTTATGTGTAAAAGTGATACTTCTTATGTGAAAAGTGATACTTTTTATGTGAAAAGTAATATTGTTAGAAGAAAACTTATGATACTTTTATCGGTAAAAGTGATACTTTTTATGCAAAACGTGATACTTTTTATGTAAAATATGATACTTTTTACGTGGAAAGCAATACTGTGAGATTTTCTAGTAGTTAATTTCCGAAACATCGAACCCAACAACACGAGCAAGATCACAATACAACTTATGCATTTTCTTGATTATTCCCGTGTTAAATGGAGAAGAGAACCACTTACATCAAATCCACCACTATTGTTTTTTCGCCTCAATTTTCAAAAAATCATTTTTGTACTAAATATTTAAAGTAACAAACAATAAGTCACCTATTACCTTCATCTTTATTGGGAAATATATCACTTGTCGCCTCTTTGAAATTACTAATTTCATCGTTGTCGTAAATCACTAGAATCAATAACAATTGCGCCACCTAATTGTAACACTTTATGTTAGAAAAATGATACTTTTCACAGAAAAAGTAATACTTTTTACTAAAAAAGTAATACTTTTAAAACTATAGCGTCAAATATGCTACACATTACCTTCGTTTGATTTTCCAGCCTGTGGTATACTATTGGGAGCTAAAATAAGAATTTCATCTACAAAAAACAAACATATATACATAAAACGCAGCAATATACATTATGTTAGAAAATTAATATTTTTCACAGAAAAGGTAATATTATTTACTAAAAAATAATACTTTTAAAACAAAAGTGTTAAATATACTACATGTTACCTTCGTTTGATTTATCACCGTGGTCCACTACTAGGAGCTAAAATAACAATTTCATATTCAAAAAACAAACACATACACATAAAACGCAATAATACTTTATGTTAGAAAAATGATACTTTTCCCAGAAAAGTAATACTTTTTATTGAAAAATTAATACTTGTAAATTTAAAGTGTCAAATATACTACACATTGCCTTCATTTGATTTATCAACATGTGGTACACTCCGGGAGCTAAAATAAGAATTTCATCTCTTAAAATAAACACATGCTCATAAAACACAAAGAATACTTTATATTAGAAAAATGATACTTTCCACGTAAAAAGTAATACTTTTTTCTTGAAAAAGTAATACTTTTAAAACTAAATTGTCAAATATGCTACATATTACCTTTGTTTGATTTATCACTGTGGGTACAACATTGGTGATGGAGACCTATTTGGACCGAATTGCCTATATGGGCTAGGTGAAAGACCTGGCTCATAATGAAAGCCTAGGCCGGGCACGGCCCAACCCGGGAAGGTTCATCCCGAGCTCTAGAAAGGGACCAAATATGTTGGCCTAGGGACCGGGCCGACCCGGAGATAAAGGCTTGAATTCGAGTGATTGGTCCGGACTTGATGGGTTAGCAAAGACCGAGCTCGGGACTCATAAGTCAACGTGAATGGGTGGGCCCGATCAAGGATAAACTTAACGGCCTATAGACCTAAGTGGGTTGGGCCCCTAAATAGGTGAACTTAAGGGCCTCCCGAGCTATTGGGTCTCGGAGGTGTGCAACCCAAAATAAATAATTAACCTAGGCCCGTGTGTTAATTAGGGTTTTATCGTGGCTTGATACGTACGCAACCCTAATTGCAAAACCTATAAATAGTGTACAAAAAGGTACGCCTCTGGTTAAAATCCCAATGCACGCACTTTTTATATACTGTTCTATTTTATATATTCTCTCTCTAGAGCGATTCTGACTTGAGCGTCGGAGTGGGTACGCTGAGAAAACTCTTAGGCCCCTCATCTAATGGTGGTTTTTTGCAGGTCTCGGGTCAATCACGATCGGAGCTTGGTTTTATTGGACGACGGGCATTCCTAGACCGATCAATTGGTGCCGTCTGTGGGAAATTTGAGTTTTAAGACGTGAGTTCAGGGTAGGAAGACATACGACGGAATCTGGGGGATGATCTGGAGGAAGTTCTGATCGAGATGCCTGAGATGGTGACCGGTGGGCGTGCACGTACGCTGCACGCACTTAGCGTTGGAGTTGATTTCCCTCCTCTGGGGACGGCTGGAGTGGCCGATCCTATGATGGGAGGAGGTGGTTTGAGGCCTGGCTTTTTCCAATGATTTCTTCCTTCATTAAGGCCGTTGTGGAAGATGTCGGAGTAGCAGGATGAGAGAATTTGTCCAAGCATGGTGGCGGTGCGGTGCCGGAGCGGTGCATGTGATGAGGCCTCCCCGGCCAGGGGGAGCAGTGGTCGGAGCGCCAGTGTTGGAGGAGGAGAGTGCCTCCACGGCCTTTACTCAAACGACCATGGAGACCGATCCGGACTGGAGTGAAAAGATGGATGATTTGCATAGGGAGGTGAGAGAGGCGAAGAAGAAGGTGTCCGGAAGTGGCGCAGGCCGTTCGAGGAGGGATACTCCTTTATCGGAGGAGATTATGGTTGATGAACTCCCCTCCTCGTATCGAGCGTTGAGTATTGAGTATGATGGCACCACCGACCCATGGGATCACCTGTGCCGCTTTGAGAATGTTGCGTGCTCTCGCATGTTTTCGGATGGAGTCATGTGACTGGTGTTTCCGACTACACCGAGTAAGTTAGCACAATAATGGTTTAGTTTGTTGTTGCCGAATTCGATCAGGAGCTTTGAGGAATTCAGCTCCATGTTCTTACACCAGTTTACTGGCTGTATGAGGTACCAGAAGACCCCGCTGACCTTATTCAGCATCAAACAGAGAGACAACGATGGGCTGAGAAGTTATATTCAGAGATTTACGGAGGCAAAGTTGGAGGTGCCCTCAGCGACCCAGGATATATTGGCTAATGCCCTTGCCCGGGATTGAAGGACGGGGAACTTCTTTGAGCCCCTAGTGATAGAGCCAACGCGCACATTCGATGAGCTCTTGGCAAGGACCGAAAAATACATCAATCTGGAGGAGGCCAGGAAAATGAAGCGTGGAGAGGGGGATAAGAGGAAGGAGTGGAAGGATGATAGGAATGAAAGAGCTCCCAGTAAGAAGCCCAGCCTCCCTAAGTCTGGCCTGGTGGGGGAAGGCCTAGGTATGAGAAGTACACACCCCTGGTGACCCCCCGGGGGGTGTTTTCATGGCAAATAAGTGCCACCTGCACCGAGGTGGCCGAAAACCTATCCGAGACGCCCATGAAGGAGAAGTGTAAAGAGTTTTGCAAGTTGCACAATGAGTATGGGCACACTATGGATCAATGCACCCATTTGAAATATGAGATAGAGAGATTGATCCAAGCGGGTCATCTGAAGTAATTTGTGTATGTGGATAAGAGGAGGTCTAAAGGTAATTACCGAAGGGGTCAGAACAATTACCAGCAGAGGCAGGAGCCCAAGAAGAGAGTGGAAGAGGAAAGGGATCTCCTCCCACCACCGCCACAAGATGGGGATGATTGAGATCGATAGGGGTCCGTCTCGGGTGGAGATTCACGATAGGCTAGGAAGAGCTATGTTAGGGTTGCAGTGCCGAACGTGCTCGGGGAGCGGATGAGGGTGGAGCAGGTGTCCAGTAGGACCGAATATTGATTTGGGCGAAGGATATCGGGGAATTGCGACTCCACATAGCGATGCCCTTGTTATCACAACAAACATAGCAACTATGATGTTCAGAGAGTTTTTGTCGATACTGGTAGCTCCGCCGACATAATATTCTATGAATGACATAGACAAATGGATCTCGCAGTGGAGTTGGAGATGGTGGATACGTCTCTAGTTGGTTTTGTTGGGGGTTCGATTCGGCCCGTTGGGGATGGTTACTTTACCCATCTCTCGGACAAAGAACCATCTGGGATGACTAGGATGGTGTGATTTCTAGTGGTGGATGCCCATCATCATATAATGTGATGATCGGAGACCTTCCCATAATCTTTTTCAGACCATTGTTTTGGTGTATCATTTGAAGATCAAATTCCCAGTGGATGATGAGATTGGAGAAGTTGAGGGAGAACAAAGACATGGCAAGGAAGTTGCACGTGGAGAGTCTCTAGATGGCGAGAGGGAGGAACTCATGATGATGGTAAAGGCAAGGAGAAACTCATCAAATTAGATAAGGACCTGGTGGAGCACGTGATGTCAAATGAGGAGTTACCATAGAGTTGATCTAGGCGACCCTAGCAGGTCACCAAGATTGGGAGTCGCCTCGGGAAGACCCGAGGGACGAGCTGATTGAGTTTCGAGAAGGAATGTGGATGTGTTTGCATGGTCGGCAAAGGAGTTGGTTGGTATTGATCCTAGCATAGTTGAGCAGAGGTTGAATATAAACCCTCGTGCATGTGCCTGTGAAGCAGAATAAGAGAAATTTTAGTCTTAAGAAAGATGCGATTGTGTGCAATGAGGTAGAAAAGTTCTTTGGATGCGGGGCATGTTCGTGAGATACAATTCCAAGAATCGTTGTCCAATGCAGTCTTTGGTACCAAATACTCAGGATGATTGGAGGATGTGCATAGATTTTCGGGAGTTGAATAAGGCACTCCCGAAGTATTACTATCCATTACCGCGGATAAATTAGCTTGTTGACTCCACTTTAGGATGTGAGTTGCTCAGTATGTGGATTCTTCGCAGGGGTACCATCAGATTAGACTAGCGGAGGAAGACCAGAAGTGGGTAAGTTTCATCACTTCTTTTGGTACCTTTTGCTATGTAGTTATGCATTTGGATTTGAGAAATGCGGGGGCTACTTATCAATGGCTGGTGGATAAGATGTTCCAGAACCAGTTAGGGAGAAATATGGAGGTATATGTAGACGATATGCTGGTGAAAAGTGTGAAGGCTGAGAGTCATACCAGAGACTTAGAAGAAACCTTTGATACATTGAGAAGTATCGGATGAAGTCGAACCCAAAGAAGTGTGCTTTTGGAGTTGGAGTCGGGTAAATTCTTAGGATACATGGTAACCGAAAAAGGAAATTGAGGCTAATCTCGAGAAGGTGAGAGCCATTAGAGACATGGCCCCACCTCGGGATGTGAAAGATGTGCAGAGTTTGAGTGAAGTTAGTTGCATTGAATAGGTTTATCTCTCGCTCGGCAGAGCATAGTTTGCCATTTTTTGAAGTATTTAGGATGTCTAAGAAGTTTCCTTGGGATGACGAGTGGTAGGCGGCATTTGGAAAATTGAAAGAATATCGGGCTAAGTTATCCTTATTGACTAAGCCAATTCGGGGATCCCTTGTATTTATACATATATGTGGGTGATCACGGTTTTAGTAATGGGCAATCATTGTGAGATGAGGGATCGGTATAAAAGTCGGTGTACTATGTTAGTAAAGTGTTGAGGAATGCAGAGCTTAGGTATGCTAAAATTGAGAAGGTGGGCTAGCACTCGTGAAACAACGGCAAGAAGGTTGAGGCCGAATTTTCTTTCGCATAAAATTGTTGTGAGGACTAATTTTATTCAAGAATTGTTGTGAAATTGTTGTGAGGACTAAAATCGTGGGTAGGCTAGTGAAATGGGCTATTGAGCTCGGTGATTATAAGATAGAGTTCGAGTAGAACGACAATTAAGCGCAAGCGTTGGTGGATTTGGTTCAAGAATTGACAAAAGCTCCAAGCGAGGAGGGGCATGCAATTTGTTTGTAGATGGTTGGTGGCTAGTTCGGGATGTGGAGCCGGAACCGTGTTGATAAGTCCGAGAAGGGGTAGAAAGTGACTTTGTGGTAAGATTAAACTACAAGCTTTCCAATAATGAAGCTAAGTGAGGCTTTTATTCAAAGGATTCGAATGGCCATAGAAATAGGAGCAACGAGCGTCTTTGGTCCATCCGGACTCGCAATTAGTCTACAAGCAAGTTTTGGGAGAGTTTGAGGTTTGGGAAGAAAGGATGAAATAATAATATGTGGATGCGTATAAGGCATTGGAGAAGATGGTAGGCAAGGTGCGGATGTATGGGGGAAAATACTAGGGTAGACTTTTTGGCAAAGATAGTCATTTCGGTTGAATGTGCTCCGGAGAGGCATATCACCTTGCTCAAGCAAAGGTTTCTTCTCTAAGTCTTGAGGCCAGGGCATTGGAGGAAGAAGATGATTGGCGGATTCCTATCATGCCATATTTGAAGGAGGGCACACTCCCAAAGAATAGGAAGGAAGCTTCTCACGTAAAAATTCGAGCAACTCGTTTTTGCATAATTGGAGAAAAATAGTATAAAAGGGGTTTGGGATGTTGTTCTTTGAGGTGTCTTAGTAAAAACGGAAGGAGAATATGTCTTGAGGAAAATACACGAGGGATGTTGTGGAAACCATATGGGGGCAAGGATTCTCGGTCGAAAGTTCTTGAGAGCGGGATACTTTTGGCCATATCGAAAAGCCAGGCCCAAAAGTTAGTGAAGGCTTGTGAAAAGTGTCAAGTGCATGCGCCACTCATACATCAGCCTGTTGAAGATTTGATGACCATGAGTTCGGCATGTCCCTTCGCTAGATGGGGGATTGATATTGTGGGACCATTCCTCCGACTTTGGGACGATGAAAATTTCTTTTGGTGTATAGATCCCAAGGGGTGTGAGTGTAAGGTTTAGAAGGGGGTTGAATAAACCTTACCAACTTTTCGATTTAGTCCTTTTAAAATGTTCGAGTTAATACTTCACATTTGAGTCCTCGATGGGACAGCTAAGTTAGTTAATCGCCAGAGTTAGTCACTCTTGAGACTGATCGAGCCGTTGATAGAATAACTCAAATTGTTTTGACTAAAGACTTAACTCGATTGTGATATGTTTTCATTGGAAGACTTAACACCCTTGAATTTGGTTAAGTTTGTTTTAATACTAGGTTTTAGCACTTGGTTGATTATCAATTGGATAGCAAATTAATCGTGAGATATAAAGTAATATGCATAAATTAAAGTGCTGAAATGTAAATGACACAATAAGTTTTTATAGAGGTTCGAAGATGGGGTAATTCTTCTACTCCTCTCTTCTCCAACTCCCGGAGGAATCCACTTAGTATTGATCAAGATACAACGTGGTTAAATGATCCGGATACAAGTCTTGATCACACGGTGACTTGATCCTTTGGGACTCCCTGAGATGCCTTGGTCACACAACCGCTTCTCGCACGACTCGAGCCTTCTTCTTCACAGGGCAAATTGCTTTGCTACTACAGCCCACTTGCTCAAGCTTCTTGGATTTGATCACGAAGCCCTCCAAAAACTCGAGACCGGTTTGACCTTGAACCTTTCTACAATCCTCCGTGGAATGTAGACCCTTTAATTCTTCAAAGGTTTTCCTCTTCAACCGATAGAAGTTGTCTTTCCTTCACAGTGAGTGTTGGATTGATTTCCTTCGTAATGTAGGCTTGAGGATTGATCTTGAATGACTTGAGAATATTTTTGGTTACATTTCGAATGTTAGCTTGAATGTTCGTGGTTGTGTAACCTTCTCTCGAGTGATTCTCGGCCTTTTATAGTGATCTTTTAAAAATTTGCCCGTTGAAGAGATAGGCTTATTTTTAAAAGACACTTGTGGTCGTTGGCTTGTCTTGTTGCGATCCTTGGAATTGCCACTTCCTCGTATGAATGATTCTTCACTTTTCGAGTTTTCGACACAGGTTGATGCTTCCCATTGGTTTATTCCTTTTGAACGCTTTCGGGATCGAGCACTTCAAGAAAGGCAAGATGGAGGTATTACTTGTTTAAGTAATTCTCTTGACTTCAGGCAACTGATTTTTTCGATTATCTCGTCTTGACCGCATTTTCTTAACTTCCCAGATTGACTTCGAGTCGACTTCCAATCATTGGTTGACTCTTTTGTCATTTCATCTTGAGACTTGGTTGTCTTGAGTTGACTTGACCGATACTTCACCCGATTGTATCTCAATTTGCACCTTGATCGAGTTCTGTCTTCTCTTCCTTGCCACACTCCGCCTTGCAATGAGTCTTCCTTCTAGTCTCTAGTTGTCTTCTTGCATGTTCAGCATAGCCGATTTGACTCGGCTCGACCCGGCCTATCTATTACAATGCAATTTACAAAGAAAAATGGGGTGCCAACTTTCTATTCTAAGTTTTACATGGCATTCATCAAAATCTAAAAAATTAATTTCCCAACAATTTCCCCCTTTTTGATGATTCCAAAACTTAAAACATTCATACAATAAAGTAACAACAAAGATACGCAGACAAATGTAGAATCAAAGAATGTATGCTTAGAATCAATCTTTTTATTGATCATAACATTCTTGTTCTTTACATATTTGTTTACAAAGTGTATCGAGCTTAAATGGAACTTAGAGTAACTATGATGTTCTATATCTACACAAGTACGTAAATTGTACGATTTTATTCGATGTACTGAAGACTTACATAAAAATGTATTTACATAGTAAAATACATGAAGGGGTGGACAAGAACACTTCATCTCCTTCACTGCCTCCTTCTTTCATCTTCTTGACTCTGTCATCTTCCGACCTTTTTCTCTTTTTCTCATCTTCACCGCCTTTTTTTCTCATACGCCTTTATGGCGCTTCATCTCTTCTCTGTCTTTTCTTGTCTTTTCCTCCCATAGTTTGAGTTTGTCTTTGGGCCTTCTTTTTCCCAAATTGAGTGATTAGCAGAGTGACCAGCAGAGCGATCGATGCAGTCTCGCCGCCGTCGCCTTCTTCACATAGTTTGAGACCTTTTTCCCAAGATAAATCCCAGTGCTTGAGCCATGGACATATTTGCGAAGTAACCTTGGATGCGAGCATCTTGAATTCATCAACAGATCTTTGCTCGGTTCCAAAGATCTCGAAATGGCATAGGTGTCTCATCGTTGGAATGCCTCCATGTTGTTTCGAATGTTCATAACTCGCATCCATCTTTCCTTCCACTTCCTTCATCCCTCGCTTCAATCGTCTTTTCTCTCTTGACCATAGGTATCGCAGAGTGTTGGAGTGGCGAGTCACCGAGAGTTTCTTCGATGATATCACCGTGACAAGACCTTGTTGGGGGTTTTAGCAATCATCAAGGTCACATCTTTCGAACCTTCCCCTCAATAGATTTTCATTTCTTCTCTCTTCTCACTTCCTTAGTTGTCTTTCCTTCACAGCTATGATTCGTCTTTTTCCTTCGAGATCCCTTCAAGACCTTTTGGTATTTCCTCTTCCCCCTTTTGGCATCATCAAAGGAGAGAGGAACCCCCGAAACAAGCTAGCAAGCATGAAGTCTAAGCGGCCGATAGCCGAGTTTCGTCAATCCCGGAGTATCTTCGCACGGAATTCGAGCAGCGGTGGCGTTGGATTCACTGCTACCAACTTCATCTTAGCCATGAGAAGGTGAACTTTCAATCCATGTTCTCCTCTATGCCAGGAGCTCTTTCTTATTATATTCACGCAGTTTGTATCTCTCGTGGTGTGAGATTCATGCATTCGCTCGATGTGCTCTTGCATTCTTGTCTTTGCATCAACATTCTCACCGCCTTGGACTAGCAACTTGTTGAACAATGTCCTGAAATATCGAGCTTGTTCCACGCGCATTGTCTCCGCTATTGCCACCATTCCCGGATCCCGACAATTATGCCTCGCAGATCGTGATAAGGTTTGCATCTCGTTATCCAAATCATGTCCGGTGAGGCCGGTGCCTCTCCATCTTTTCAATCTCTCGCAAATATGGCTTTGAAAACTTCCGAACCTCATTATTACTTTGCCTCACCGGTGGCGGCCAAGCAGCGTCAAAGTCATGGTCCTGTTGGAACAATGGTGTCTGTGGGAATAACAGATCGGGATTATGGAAGCGCTCTCGATCTCTAGGCGATTCTTCGGGGAGATCGTACCTCCAGAGAGAAGGGAAATGATTCTACAAAAGGATCATCACGGCAATCGGAATCGCTCAATGACAACTTCGCTCGTGAAGTCTCCGGTGGAGTCGATCTCGCCGCAGCCTTGGGGAGCGGTGCGATTGACTTTGTTTGATTGTGGTCTCTGTTGTGAAGTTGACCCATCTTGTCGAGCCTCACTGTCTTAATGAGCCTTCTTCGGTCTCAAATTTGGTTTTTCCACATGAGTTGGACTGGTCCCGGCCATATCGAGCGTCATCGGACGATGATGAGATTTCCATGGGTGGCTCATCGTCAAAGTTAAATGTTTGGCGAGTAGTCTTAAGGTCGACTTGCTCGTGGTTGGAAGAACATCCTTGGCCGAGTCTTTTGGATCGGCAAGGGTTGACTCGGCAAACTTCATCTTCACCTTCGGATCCCGCAAAGGTTATATCGGATTATCCTAGGAATCGTGAAGAGCACTTATCTCCTTTTCGGATGGGTCGATGATAGCAGGGAGGGATGTTTTGTGCTTCGATTTCTTTACCCCGTGAAGTCTCAACCTCCCGTTGGCCTCATTACCTCCCGCAATCTCAATCGCAGCCGAGGCTGGGGATCCCCTTCGACGGTGTCACTGCCTTGGGGTCTTTCGAGGTGGCATCCACCGGAGTCTCAACTCCATGGATTGCACTTTCATTGCCTGCAGCAGTGTTAACTCCCAGGGCATGTCCTTCATGTGCCTCGACCGCATCGCCAGCGTCATTATTGGCTCGCAGAGCGATTGGCACTTCACTAAAGACGATGCTTTAATCGCTCGAGCCTCGTCCGCTGACAACTTGTCGTGGATTCAGATTGTTGTTCCTTCTCCACTTCACCTCCGAGATTCATTGTGGAGTCACTGCAAAGCATCCTCCGACCTTGCTGCGGTGGAGGGAGTTTCCTCACCGGCTCACCACCGAGTGACTTGGAATGGGGTCACTCGTCTCCGGACTCCCCCAGAGTTCCATTGAGTATTCAGCCGTTGGGGCAGGTGGTAAGACACCTTCATTAGGGGTTGGCTCGACCGGGGTCCCCACAATCCCGCCATCGCGATTCCTTAACACCTTCCTCCGAATGAGCTGGGGAAGTGGTGCGCGAGCGGCAACACAATGCTGGCAATATCCGCACCACTCCCATAGGATCAATCTTCATTTGTGAGTTGGAGGATCGCCTCGTCCCTCCATCATCCTTCGCTCATGTAGGATTCTCGATTCTTGCATTGCTTGCTGCAGCTTGCAACTTCTTACGGGCAAGCAGAAGAGGGTCAGATCCTCTTCACTTTCTCGACAGACGTCAAGGTGAGGATGTGTATGATCGGTGGTGCCGGTGAGAGGGCGATGATGGCCTTCTCACGTGTTTTCGTCCTCGCCTACTTTAGCCCGTTCGTTTTCTTTTCCGAATCTGCAGTATATTGATACAATTATCCTTGTCAAGGGCTTGCAAAGATGTGTCAACCTCAAGAAACCTCAAGAGTTCTTCTTCTTCAAGAATGAACTCGGTCTTTCAAACCGCACTTTGGATAGGCTCGGCCTTCCATTTTTCCACTCTCGCAGACGATTTTGGATGTCCGGATACAATGGAGAGTACATGATTATGTCGTCTTCATCATTCTCTTGCCGCCCTCGTTTCCGGGGATTAAGGGTAGCAAACTTCGCCGCTCAACATCCTCGTAGCCTCTTTATGCAGCCATTCCTTGTTCCTCACTGATTCGCTTCTACAAACTGGGTCTTTGAGTTGCCTCTCGCCGATCGGCCTTAGCAGACTTGGTCGTTTCATCAATAACTTCAGGAGACTTTACTTCTCCGCAGTCTCGGTATCTTTTCCGGTGAGTGGCAGACTCACTGTTTTCTCAAGCTTGGAGAGCTTGGAAATTCTTCTTCTTCTTTTTGTTTTCACCAGAGGGACATCCGGTTCCACTTACTCCGGTTCGTTGAAGGTAAATGCCTTCGTTAGATTGACTTAGAGGCACGCTTTCCTTGTTGTGGTGGGCCCTTCTTCTTCTTGATCACCGGAGAAGGGATTAACGGTTCCATCTCCATCGCGGCCGCAGTGGGCGGGAGACACGGCGCAGGGGGTAGGTGACTCCTACCGGGTGGGCAAAAGTGCATTTCTTTTTCTTTTCTACAGGGCGTTAGCTTCTTCTTAGCGTGCAGGAGATGCCTTCTTCTTTGGAGGAAATGAGACAATTGTATCTTCAGTGGTCGGTGATTCACCCTCACTGTAGCAGCCCTCTTAGCGTTAGCTCTCTTTCGCAGGCGGAGAGGTTTGATCGAAATGACTTCTTGTTTACATGGAACGCCTTTCCATGTCAAAGAGGGACTCCTTTTACTTCCATCATTCGCCAATCACCAGGCCGTATCCCGAGGAACCTCCAAATGTACCATCCTCCTCAAGGATTTATTCCCAATATTCTCGCAGAGTCTGGCCGTATACAAACTCAGCCAGTTCACCTTCTTTTCTTCAATGATCGCAGCCATCACGATCAACTTAGCTTTGGATACGGTGGTCAAAGCTTCCAAATTTGATGTCTATGCATTTGGCAACGATATCCAGCAATTTGTGGTAGTCCTCTTTCGCAGCTTCTTATTAGTCAGATAGACCACTTTCAAAAGAAAGATCGGACTTGGCTACTTCCTTCCAAGCAAGAACGGTCAACATCGCCTTCATAAATCTCCCGGCACTCCTTCCGCCAAAGAATAAGCAAAGTGTTGTTCACGATCCTTGGCGAATGGTGAACTCTTTACCATGAACAGAGGACTTGATGCCCTCATCGTGAACTTCTTCGTTCACGAGAACGCGTCATGCGACCTCTTCCACGTAGGTCATTGGAAACTCCATCGTCAAAAATGGTTTTAGTCCGCATTTTTCCACTTCGTGCTATCTTCTTCACAAGGGTGTCGTCGGACCCTGTTTAAGCATGCCGTCGAAATCAACAAGAGACCCGGTGTGGATTTGCTTTCCCGCATTGACGAAATCATGAGTAGATGCCATTTCTAGATGTTTTACCGAACGAAACTTAGAAAATTAACTTGAGGATTTGTAGGGTTTTGAGAGAAAATTTCTTTCGTTTGCCTTTGAGAGAGATGAATAGTTTTGGTAAAGTGAGAGAAAATCGGACGAAATGGTTTAAGTATGGGTCATGAAAGGACGCGGGTGGTTTTTGAAATTTTGATCGAAATCAACGGCTTAGATTTTGCACGCCGATTAACCTTTAATCTCTCGTATTTAATGCGCGCAAAGATTTATATCCAATCATAAGCTTTGTGTGCAGCTTTTTGACTGTACACGTCATAATTATGCCGACGTCATACAAAAAAAAAATATTCCCGCTTAGTAAAAACGATTGCGTTTTTGTCACTTTACTCATAAATGACTAAGCTTATTCCTTAGTGATTTAACTCTTCTCTCTTTGCTCATAAATACTCAAATTTGTCAGGTAACTCGATGCTGGTGATTCTCCAATACGGCCGATTCACTTAGCTTATTTAAGAGTTCACTCTTTTTCAACTTTTCGTGTTTCATCTCTTTTGTTTGAGTCTTCCGAGTGTCAACTCACCAATTAACCCCAATTCATGTTTGAGTTCTTCAAATCTTGATTCACATAATGGTTTTGTGAATATGTCGGCCTAATTACTTATCGGTTGAGATATATTCCAAGGTGATGTCCTTCTTTTCAACATGATCTCTTATGAAGTGATATCTCGACATCAATGTGCTTCGTTCTTGAATGCAACACATGATTTTGAGTGATTGCAATTGCACTTGTGTTATCACACATAATTGGAATTTCCTTTTCTCAACCTCATAGTCTCTCACCATTGCCTCATCCATAAGATTTGGGCACAACAAATGACTACCCGCATGACTATGTATTCTCGCTTTAGTGTGGAGGTAGCTATTGAATTTTGCTTCTTGCTAAACCAGAAATTAGCCTATTTCCAAGCATTTGACATGTGCCCGAGGTACTCTTCCCGCCAACTCTACAACCAAAGATAGTCGAGTCCGAATAACCAATTAGCTTGAATCCACCTTCCTTTGGATACCATAAGCCAACTTCTTGGCTTCCTTTCAAATATCTCAAGATTCTCTTGGTCGATCATGTGGCTTTCTTTTGGAGCAGATTGAAATCTTGCACATACACCTACAACAAAGGTGATGTCCGCCCGCTTTGTTGTGAGATAGAGCAATGATCCAATAAGTGCTATGTATCTTGTTTGATCTACGGTGCTTGCCATCCGCATCCATATCCATTTTGATCGATGTATTCATTGGTATTTTCACGTAAGACTTCTCTTCCATACCAAATTTCTTCATTAAATCTCCGTGTATTTTTTTCGACTTATGAAGGTTCCATCCTTCATTGTTTTTACTTGGAGTCCAAGGAAGAATGTCACTCTCCCATCATGCTCATTTCAATTTGCTTTGCATGAGATTTGAGAATTTATCACATGACTCTTTGTTTGTGGATCCAAAGATGATGTCATCCACATATATTTGAACAAGCAAAGATACTCTTCCCATCTTGAATTCTGAAGAGTGTTCTATCCACTTTGCCTTTTGTGAATCCGTTCTCAGTCAGGAATTGTGATAATGTATCATACCATGCTCTGGGTGCCTGTTTCAATCCATATAAAGCCTTTTTTGAGTTTGTATACCTTATCTCCAAGAGTCTTCTCGCTCAAATCCTCGGAGGTTGTTCAACATATACTTCTTCTTCTAATAACCCATTAAGGAATGCACTCTTTATATCCATTTGATATACAATAAAGTTCTTGTGAGTCTGCATAGGCAAGAAACATTCTTATTGCTTCCAATCTTGCCACAGAGCAAAAGTTTCATCAAAATCTATTCCTTCTTCTTGGCAATACCCTTTGACTACCAATCTTGCTTTGTTTCAAACCATTTAACCTTCCTCGTTCATCTTGTTTCGAACACCCATTTAGTGCCAATAACATTTTGATGGGTAGGTCTTTGAACCAATTCCCACACTTTATTCCTCTCAAACCGATTTAACTCTTCTTGCATGGCTTGAATCCAATGTGTGTCATCCAATGCTTGTGACACATCTTTTGGCTCTATTTGTGAGATGAAGCAAGTAAACATTGCTTCTTGTTGAGTTCTTGATCTAGTTTTCACACCTTCTCTTACATCTCCAATGATTAGTTCGGTGGATGGTCTCTCACCATCTTACATCAGGTTGGAGTAAGTTAGCCGGATTGGCCGTCTTGCACTGTTGTGTCATTTTGATCAGCTCTCTCATCATCATTTAGTGCAGATTTTCCACCGCCTTTTGAGACTCGACTATCTCATCTTCATCCGGATTTATAATTCTAGCTTCAGCCTTCAACATAGGGACTCTTCGCATGGTTAGTTGATTCAAATTTTATCGGTGACTCTTCAATGTCTTATCCATTTACGTTGGGTTCATCAAACACCACATGAATGGATTCTTCGTAACCATTGTCCTCTTGTTGAGCACTCAGAGGCTTTGCTTTCAATGAGTATCCTAAGAAGATACCTTCATCGCCTTTAGCATCAAAAGCCTTTAAATTATCTTTGCCATTGTTATAGATGAAGCATTTGCATCCAAATATTCTTAAATATGCAACATTTGGCTTTCTCCCCGTCCAAATCTCATAGGGAGTCTTTGTCGCTTGTCCTGTTTATCATGCATCTATTTTGAGTATAGCATCTTTGCGTTTATTGTTTCAAAGACCCAAAATCTTTTAGGTAGCCCCGCTTGGCCTAACATGGTCCTGGCCGCTTCTTTGAGAGTTCTATTCCTTCTTTCTCGCAACTCCATTCTCATTGTGGAGTCCTTGCTCGCAGATAATTCATGACTAATAACATTTTCAATACAATACTAAGTTATTATACCATTGACAAACTCGGTTCTCTCACGATCTTATTTTGATAATGGTTTGACTCTTCTCATTTTGTATTCTCTTCATCACCGTGGGTAGTTTTCGCAGAGTTTCTTTCTTCTTACACATGAATATTGTCCATGTATATCTTGAGTAGTCATCTACTACCACCAAGGTGTATTTCTTCCCACTTATGTTGGCTGGTTCAATGGACCAAATAGATCCATATGTAGGTGCAATATTCTTGTTGAAGATGGACATGTCTTTTCTTTGAATGATGATTTGATCTGTTTTCCTTCCGACATGCATCACATATACTTTCCTTCTTGTATACTCGAGTCCGGAAGTCCTTCCACAAGATTACTTCTTGCAAGTTTGTTAATAGTTTTGAAATTCGGGTGACTCGGCTTTTTGTGACACGTACCAACTTGATTGGTGTGTTTTGCTAGCAGACAAGTGCTTGGTGTTGCGATTGACCAATCTACCACATACATGTTCTTTTGTCCGCATCCTTGCAACACTAATTCATTAGTTTCACCATCCTTGATTTGGCATACACCCATATTGAATCCAACATTGTAGCCTTTGTCACGTAGTTGACTTATGCTTAGCAAGTTGAAATTGAGGCCTTCAACATATGCCTCTTATTTCTCCCGAGCTTCATTCCTCCAAATATGAATTTTGCACCTCTAACATCCTTGAATTTTGATAAATGTTTCTTGTTTCTCGTCATGTGTCGGAATGCCCATCATCCATGTACCAGGTTCCTTGGCACTCAACCGCTCCTTGAACCCGCAATCAAGGAAATTAGGTTTTAGGTACCCATATTTGTCCTGGGTCCCGAGGGGTTAGTATTGTAAGATGATCCAACCAACCTATAGCCAAATGATTTAACTCTAAGGGGTTGCCATCTATCGTGCCATAATCATAATTAATTTTGGCAAATTGTTTGGAGGTTCTGGTTCATATGTGTCTCTTTTGTCTCGTATGCTGTGTATGTGTTTTAGCAATTGCTTTCTTTGGGTAGTTGTGATATCTCCGAGTGTAGTGCCTAGGTGCATATGTGTGTTGATGATAGCTCTTATGCCTTTGGAATGGCCTTTCCGAGGTCTCAGGCCTTTGCCACTTCAGCTTATATTCCATAGTTCTTTCGATAGTTCACATTATTCCAATCACTTGGCTTGGGTATTTTCTACCATTCCCATCATATGTGTTTCTTTTATAGAATTTCTGGGACTTTTGGTAGCTCTGTTTCTTCTTTACGGGTATCTCCTGTTTGGAGTTTTTGAGGAACTCGGCCTGGATTTCTTCTCAATTTGTCCTCTCAAGATACTCAACTGGTTGTTTTCCTTTTCCTTTATAACCAATGCCAATTTGCTTGTGATTGTGCTTTGGAATAAATGTGTGTGCATCATTTGGAGTTTTGGATATTAAAGATACTTCAATGCTTGAAGATCCCTTTTCCAAAATCACTTTTGGAACTTGACATGGCATAGAGGAATTAAATCCTAAGCATGTCTTGTCTCCACATTCTCTTTGACTCATAATAAGATCATCCAATGATTTGGATGCCTTAGTGAATGAGGCTATCACATTTTTGAGGTCATTCTCCCTCTTTTCTATAGCAGCTATCTCTACTATTAACTTAGCATTTTCAGCCTTTAGACTTTTATTCTCATCAGCTATTTGACTTAGAGTACTCAGCTCCTTAGTCAGTTGTGAGTTTTGGCTCTTGAGTAGGTTGTTTTCCTCATTTAGTAGTGTGTGTGAGGATTTAATATGTTCAAAATCTTTCATCATTTTGCCTAATGAATCATAAAGAGAGTGGGTGATGAAGTGTGTGTGTCACAATCACTATCACTAGTATCCGAGTGTGATGAGTTAGAGTGTACCTCATATTCTTGGTCAGGTTGGTTTTGTTCTTCGGCCATTAGGGATCAAGGCTTCTTCTTCGAGTCACTTGAGTAGTTAGCTTCACTACTCTCCGAGTCTGCTGTGTGTCTTTTGACTTGATCAGACGTCAAGCAGTCTCTGCAGCCAACATTGCCTTTCTCTTTTCCTCGTCTTCTTTTCCTCAAGACTTTTCTTTCCTCTTCATTCTGTATTTGTTAACTACAGGATATGAGCATTCAATGGCATAGTGACGGGTTTCCTGCAGTTCCAAAGATAGATTTTCAACTTTTTGATCGATTCTTTCCATCCTTGGATTGTCCGCTCTTTGATATTCAATTTTTTGATGCTCGCTCTCTTGGGTGTTCTTTCTTCCTTAACTTGGAGGGAACCGAGTGTCTTCGGAGGATTCACCTTTACTTCTTTTGTAATTCTTATTGAAGAACTTGTTAAACCTTTTAACCATCGGCAATTTCCTCTTGGTCAATGACTTCTTTGACCTCGACTCTCTTGCCATCCTTAACAATTAGAGCAAAATTTGTTTTGGGCACGCTTGTTTCCTCTAGGTCTTTTCTTCTCAACTCAAATTCGTAGGCTTTGAGATCCGAGAATAGCTCATGGTTGGATGTCTTCGATAGGTCCATGGAATGTCTCATGGCCATGACTTTCATATCCCACTCGCTTGGGAGACTTCTTAGAATCTTCATACACATTTCTTTCTCGTGTATATTCCTTTCCAAGTGCATAGTTCATTGGTAATTTCGTGAACCGAGCATCCAGTGATCCAAGGTTTCTCCCGCAAGCATCTTAAAGTTTTCAAATTTTTGTACAACAAATGTATTTTTTATTTTCTTTGATTTGCTCGAGCCTTCGCAAATCAAGGTTAGCTTGTCCTGCATTTCTTTTGCCGTTTTGCATGATTTGACTTTGTTGAACATGGCTTTGTCCAAAGTTTTGTAAAGAATGTCCTTGGCCACATTGTCCAAGTTATATCTTTTCCTGTCATCATTTGTCCATTCACTCTTGGTTTTTCAACCATCATTTGTCCGGGAGCAAGATCCTCTTCTCCTTCACGCAGCAGACTCTTCTTGCATATGTGTTCACTTTTAAGATTTGGAGTGGCCTATCTTCTATCACTATCCACATCTCATCGTAATGCCGATAGATGAGCTCGCATACGAATTTTCCAATCATCAAACTCTTCAATTGTGAACATAGGGATGCGTGTCAAATTTGCTTCCATGATAATAACTTTCTTTGAATAAAAAAGGTTTTGAAAGATTAAGTACTAAAACAAGCTTTGGAAAATTTGGAGATCTAGTTCAAGAACGGTAGCGGAAGGCTCAATGAACCAACCGTGATACCACTTGTAGGTCCCAAAGGGTGTGAGTGTAAGGTTTAGAAGGGGGTTGAATAAACCTTACCAACTTTTCGATTTAGTCCTTTTAAAATGTTGAGTTAATACTTCAAAGCTAAGTCCTTGATGGACAGCTAAGTTAGTTAATCGCCAGAGTTAGTCACTCAACAGACTCGATCGATTGTTGATAGAATAACTCAGCTATTTTCACTAAAGACTTAACTCGATCGTGATATGTTTTCAATGGAAGACTTAACACCCTTGAATTTGGTTAAGTTTGTTTTAATACTAGGTTTTAGCACTTGGTTGATTATCAATTGGATAGCAAATTAATCGCCAGATATAAAAGTAATATGCATAAATTAAAGTCTTTGAAATGTAAATGACACAATAAGTTTTTATAGAGGTTCAAGATGGGGTAATTCTTCTACTCCTCTCTTCTCCAACTCCCCTGGAGGAATCCACTAAGTATTGATCAAGATACAAAGTGGTTAACAGTACCCGATACAAGTCTTGATCACACAAACGGTGACTTGATCCTTTGGGACTCGACCGAGATGCCTTGGTCACACAAATTGGCTTCATCGTGACGACTCGGCCTTCTTCACAGGCGCCGCTTTGCTACTACATGCCCACTTGCTCAAGCTTCTTGGATTTGATCACGAAGCCCTCCAAAACTCAAGATCGGGTTCGACCGTGAACCTTCCTACAATCCTCCGTGTAATGTAGACCCCTTAATTCTTCTAATGTTTTCCTCTTCAACCGATAGAAGTTGTCTTTCCTTCATGGGTGAGTGTTGGATTGATTTCCTTCGTAATGTAGCTTGAGGATTGATCTTGAATGACTTGAGAATATTTTTGGTTACATTCGAATGTTAGCTTGAATGTTCGTGGTTGAGTAACCTTCTCTCGCAGTGATTCCTCAGCCTTTTATAGTGATCTTTTAAAAATTTGCCCGTTGAAGAGATAGCTTATTTTTAAAAGACACTTGTGGTCGTTGGCTTGTCTTGTTGCGATCCTTGAATTGCCACTTCCTCGTATGAATGATTCTTGACTTTTCGTAGTTCGACACAGTTCAAAGGCTTCCCATTGGTTTATTCCTTTTGCACGCTTCTCGGGATCGAGCACTTCAAGAAAGGCAAGATATGGAGGTATTACTTGTTTAAGTAATTCTCTTGACTTTCGGCAACGGATCTTTTTCGCTTATCTCGTCTTGATCGCATTTTCTTAACTTCCCAGCTTGACTTCGAGTCGCCTTCCAATCATTGGATGACTCTTCGTCATTTCATCTTGAGACTTGGTTGTCTTGAGTTGACTTGATCGATACTTTGTTGTATCTCACCGCACCTTGATCGAGTTCTGTCTTCTCTTCCTTGCCACACTCAACCGCTTTTGTTTGTAGGTCCCAAGGGGTGTGAGTGTAAGGTTTAGAAAGGGGGGTTGAATAAACCTTACCAACTTTTTGATTTAGTCCTTTTAAAAGTTCAGAGTTAGTACTTCACAGCTGTGTCCTTGATGGACAACTAAGTTAGTTAATCGCCAGAGTTAGTTACTCAACACTGACTCGAGCCGTTGATAAAATAACTCAAATTGCTTTGACTAAAGACTTAACTCGATTGTGATTTGTTTTCAGTGGAAGACTTAACACCCTTGAATTTGGTTAAGTTTGTTTTAATACTTGGTTTTAGCACTTAGAGATTATTAAGTGGATAGCAAATTTATCAGCAGAGTTAAATAAATAAGATACAGGAATTAAAGTGTTGAAATGTAAATGACACGATAAGTTTTTATAGAGGTTCAAGATGGGGTAATTCTTCTACTCCTCTCTTCTCCAACTCCCCGGAGGAATCCACTAAGTATTGATCAAGATACAGAGTGGTAAGACCCAGATACAAGTCTTGATCACACGGTGACTTGATCCTTTGGGACTCACCGGAGATGCCTTGGTCATGCAAACTGGCTTCACGCACGACTCACCTTTCTTCACAGGGCACCGCTTTGCTACTATAGCCCACTTGCTCAAGCTCCTTGGATTTGATCACGAAGCCCTCCAAAAACTTGAAACGGTTCGACCTTGAACCTTTCTACAATCCTCCGTGGAATGTAGACCCCTTGATTCTTCAAAAATATCCTCTTCAACCGATTGAAGCTATCTTTCCTTCACAGTGAGTGTTGGATTGATTTTCTTCGTAATGTAGGCTTGAGGATTGATCTTGAATGATTTGAGAATATCTTAGGTTACAGTTCAAATGTTTGCTTGAATGTTCGTGGTTCAGGTAACCTTCTCTCAGAGTTATTCCTCAGCCTTTTATAGTGATCTTTCAAAAATCGTCGTTGAAAAGATAGCTTATTTTTTAAAGTCACTTGTGGTCGCTTGCTTGTGTTATTGCAAGTCCTTGGAATTGCCACTTCCTCGTATGAATTGTTCTTGACTTTTCGTAGTTCGACATGGTGCAGTGCTTCCCATTGGTTTATTCCTTTTGCACGCTTCTGGGACTGAGCACTTCAAGAAAGGTAGTATGGAGGTATTACTTGTTTAAGTAATTCTCTTGATTTCTGTGCAACGGATCTCTTTCAGTTGTCTTGACTTGACCGCATTTTCTTAACTTCCCAGTTGACTTCGAGTCGCCTTCCAATCATTGGTTGACTCTTTTGTCATTTCATCTTGAGACTTGGTCGTCTTGAGTTGACTTGACCGATACTTCACCCGATTGTATCTCACCGCACCTTGATCGAGTTCTGTCTTCTCTTCCTTGCCACACACCGCTTTGCAATGAGTCTTCCTTCTAGTCTCTAGTTGTCTTCTTGCATGTTTAGGCATAGTCGACTTAACTCACTTGACTAAGCCCTATCTATTACAATGCGTTTACAACAAAAATGGTGTGCCAACTTCCTATTCTAAGTTCTACATGGCATTCATCAAAATCTATAAAATGATTTCCCAACAATTTCCCCTTTTTGATGATGCCAAAACTTAAAACATCCATACAATTATTTAACAAAGAAAGATACATACGACAAATGTAGAACCACGAATGTATGTTTAGAATCGATCTTTTATTGATCATAACATCCTTGTTCTTTACATAGGTGTTTACAGAGTGTATCAAAGCTTAAACCAACAAAAATGTATCAGAATTTAGCTAGGGCTTAAGCTAACCATGATGTCCTATGTTTACACAAGTATAGAGTTTGTACAGTTTTTATATAGTATACGTAAGACTTACATAAGATGTACTTACATAGTAAAATACATGAAGGGGTGGACATCCACACTTCATCTCCTTCGCCGCCTCCTTCTTTCATCTTCTTCTCTGTCATCTTCTCGATCTTCTTCTTTCTTTTTTTCTCATCTTCAGCCACTTCTTCTTCTTCTTTTCATACGCCTTCCGGCGCCTTCATCTTTTCTTAGTCTCTCTTGTCTCTCCTCCCATAGCTGAGTTTGTCTTTTATTTTCTTCTTCAATTCTTTTCACATACTCTCAAAGATTATTCTTAGCCACTTGCAGATTGGTTACTTCATCAAAACCACCCAAAGAGATCCCTCCTTTCTTGCCTCGGATCTATGTACTCAATGTTTTAGGCGAGAGATCTACGCCTAAAACCTCTTCCTCTACCACTCGATTCTTCCTCTACCTGCGGGCGTGTATTATATCTTCGGGGTATTCTTTTTCCCAATCGAGTGACTAGCAGAGTGACCAGCAGAGATCGCCGGTAGTCGCCGCTGTCGCCTTCTTCACATAGTGTGAGACCCTTTTTCCCAAGATAAGTCCGTGCTTGAGCCATGGACATGTTTGCGAAGTATCCTTCGGATGCGGCGTTTTAAATTCATCAATCGATCTTCGCTCGATCCGGCATCCGAGATGGCATATGTGTCTCTCGTCTTCCGGAATGCCTCCATGTTGTTTGTAATATCCATAACTCGGGCATTCATTCTTCCTTCCACTTCCTCCATCCCTCGCTTCAATGTCTTTCTCTTTTCGGCCATAGGTACAACAAAGTGTTGGAGTGGCGAGTCACTTGGAGTTTTTGATAATATCATTTGTGACAAGATTTTGTTGGGGGTTTTAGCAATCATCAAGGTCACATCTTTCGATCCTTCCCCTCAAAGACTTCCCTTTCTTTTTCTTGATACTTCCTCACTGCCTTTCCCTTCATGGTGATCCCTCCTTCTCAACTTCGAGGATCCCTTCAAGCGCTTTTAGGTATTCCTCTTCCCCTTTTGGCATCATCAAAGGAGAGAGGAACCCAAAACAAACTAGCGAGCAGAAGTCGAGTCTGGCGATAGCCGAGTTCGCTTCGAGTCTGTCATGAGTATGCTACACGAAACTCGTAACGAGTAGCGTTGGATTCAGCTTTAAGCAACTTCATCTCAGCCATGAGAAGACTGAATTTGCGATCCATGTGTTCTTCCATACGCATGATCTCATTCTTATTGTGCTCACGCAGCCAGCTTTATCTCAAAGAAATGTGAGATTCATGCATTTGCTCAATGTGTTCTTTCAATTTTGTCTTTGCATCAGACATTCTCACTCGCTGCATCAACGACTTGTTGAACAATGTTCAAATATCTAGCTTGTTCTACACGCATTGTTTGTTCTTTGTTGCCACCACTCCCGGATTCTCGACTATTATGCCTCTCAAGTCAATAAGGTTGGCATCTCGTATATCGATCTCATGTCCATCGAGGCCTGGTGCCTCTCCATCCATTCAATTTCAAGCAAATAATGCTTTGAACACCTCCCGAACTTGCTTGTTCCTCTGTTTTTGGTGGCCAAGCAAAGATCAAAATCATAGTCACCGAACGATGGTATCCGATGGAATGATAGGATATGGTGCGGAAGCGCTCGAGATCTCTTTTTTTCGACTCTTCGTGGAGGTCGGGTACCTCCAGAGAGAAGGGAAATGATTCTACAAAGGGATCATCACGGCAATCGGGATTTGTTCAATGATGAGTGGTGCTCGTGAGGTTCCTTGTGGAGTCGAACCCGCCGCAGACTTGGGAGCCCGCGCAGTGGACTGTTTCACTGGGTCATTTGTGAAGTTGACCCGACTTGCCGAGCCTCGCTATCTATCTTCGCTTGCTCTCGGTCTGGTGGTTTTCCAAGTGAGTTGGATCGGGTCCTCGGCCTTATCAGAGACATCATCGGACGATGATGAGATTTCGTGGGTGGCTCATCATCAAAATTGAAAGTTTGACGAGTAGTCTTGAGGTCGACTTACTCGTGGTTGGAACATCCTCGGTGAGTCTTTTGGATCGATCACAAGTGGATGACTCGGCTTCATCGTCGCTTCCGATCCCGCAGAAAGGTTACATCGGGATTATCCCGGGAATCGTGAAGCGCACCGATCTCCTTTTTCGATGGATCAATGATAGCAGGAGGGATGTTTCGACTTGACTTTTTTACCCCGAGAAGTCTCAACCTCCCGTTGGCCTTCATTACCTCCCCGAGTCTCTCAACTGCAGCGAGGCCTTGGACATCCCTTTCGACAAAGTGTCAATCGTGTTAGGGTCTTTCGGTGGCATCCATTGGAGTCTCAACTCCATGGATTGCACTTTCGTCGCCAGTGTTAACTCCCAGGGTTGTTCCTTCATGTGCCTCATCGCATCAGCGGTGTCATTAGCCTTTCGTAGCAAAGCTTGGCACTCTCCGAGACAGTCTCAAGCCTCCGAGCCTCGTTGATGACAACTTGTTGTGTACTTTATGTTTGTTCCTTCTCCACTTCGCCTCCTAGATTCATTGTGGAGTCACCGCAAAGATCCTCCGACCTTGCCGCTGCGGTGGAGGGGAGTTTCCCCTCACCGGCACACCACCGAGTGACTTGAATGGGGTCACTCGTCTCGGACTTCCGTTGTTTCCAAAGTGAGTATTCGATCGTTGGGGCATGTGGTAAGACACCTTCATTAGGGGTTGGCTCGACCGGGGTCCCCACTATCCCGTTTCATCGCCATTTCCCTTAATTCCTTCTTCCGAGTGAGTGGGAGGTGGTGGCAAAGCAACCACGGTGGAAATATGATGCACCACTCCCATTGGGTCTATCTCCATTTGTGTTTTGGAGGACTCTCCTAGTCCCTCCATCATTCTTTGCTCATGAAGGATTCTCGATTCTTCCATTGCTTGTTGCATTTGCAACTCTTGATGGCAAAGAACAGGTCCAGATCCTCATCACTTTCTCGAGAGGACGTCAAGGTGAGGATGTGTATGTTCCGGGTGCGGTGAGAGGGCGATCTTGGCCTTCTCACGTGCCTCGTGTCCTCACCGCTTTAGCCGTTCATTTTCTTTTCGAATTTCCAAAGTATATTTATGCAATTATCCTCGTCAAGGGCTTGCAAAGATCTTTGTGTCCACCTCAAGAAATCAAGAGTTCTTCTTCTCAAAGAATGAACTCGGATTTTCAAACCGCACTGGATAGGCTCGCCTTCCATTTTCTCCACTGCATGACGATTTTGGATGTCCGGATACAATGGAGAGTGCATGATTATATCGTCTTCATCATCCTCTTGCTGGCCCTCGTTTCCAGGTATTAAAGTTAGCAGACTTTTTGCCGCCGACACCTTCAAAGAGCCTCTATGTGTGGAGAGACAACCCTGTTAGCGGTGATTTGGTTGTCTGTTTGTGCCTTGTTCCTCACTGCTGGTTTACTGGGTCATCGAGTTGCCTCTGGCCGATCGGCCTCAGCAGAGACTTGGCGGTTTCATCAATCACATCCCGAGACTCTACTTCTCCAAATAGCCTCTCGGGTATCTTTTTCGGTGAGTGGTGACTCGGCCCAGCTTCTCAAGCTCTAACGCTTGAAAATTCTTCTCCTTCTTCTTGTTTGAACTAGAGGGATTTTGTTCGACAAGGTTTCTTTCAGTCTTGGGCGCGAGGCCTGCCGTTGTTTTCTTCTCGAGGAGCGGGCCTTCTTGGCTTATCGCTTCTCCTCTTCTTGACGACGGAGAAGGTATTTGAGATTCCTTCTCCCAGGCCAGGCAGGGCAGAGACATGCTGCGAGGGCAGTGATTTCGGTTGCAAGGGCAGGAGCAGATTTCTTTTTCTTTCTTTGCAGAGCAAAGCATTTTCTTAGCAGCTGCGGCAGAGCGCCTTTTTTCTTTGGTGGAGAGGGGACAGTTTGTATCTTGGGTCACCTGATTCCCCCCTCACTTGTATCGCTCTCTTAGCATAGGCTCTCTTCTTGTGCTTGTAGGAGAGGTTTGATCGAACATTCTCTTGTTTACATGGAACGCATTTCCATGTCGAAGAGGGACTTTCTTCACTTCCATTATTCGGCCAATTACCAGGCCGTATCCCGAGATCCTCCAAATGTTCCATCCTCCTTGAAGGATTTGTTCCTACATTCTCGCGTAGTCTGCTGTAGACAAACTCAGCCCAGATTCACTTTCTTTTCTTCAATGATCGCAGCCATTACGATCAATTTTGCTTTGGGACAAGGTTGGTCAAAGCCGCCAAATTTGATGTCTATGCATTTGGCAACGATGTCCAACAATTTGTGATAGTCCTCCTTCAAAGATCCTCTTGTTAGTTGTGTAGACTATCTTTTCAAAGACAATGTCTTCGCTACTTCCTTCCAAGCAGCAGCCAAGTTAACATCAGCTTCATTGATTTCTCGTGCTCCTTCCGCCGGTAACGAGTTGTGTTACGCCAAATCCTTGGCAAGAATGATGAACTCCTTCCCGTGAGCAGGAGTTGATCCCTCATCGTGAATCTCTGCGTTCACGTAGAAGCGTGCGACCTCTTTCACATAGGTCACCGGAAACTCCATCTTCGTAAATGGTTTTAGCCAGACGTTTCTAGTTTTCAGCGATCTTCTTTACGAGAGCTTCATCGGACCCTGTTTGACCATACCCTCGAAATCCACAAAGAGACCCGGTGTGGATTTTCTTTCCTAGCTTGACAAAATCATGAGTAGATGCCATTTTTCAAAGTATTTCACCGAACGAAACTTAGAAGGTGATTTAAAGATTGATAGGGTTTTGAGAGAGAGTTTTTGCCTTTGCTTTTGAGAGAGAGAGAAATGAACAGTTTTTGGTAATGTGTGAGAGAAACGGACGAAAATGGTTTAAGTATGGTTCATGAAAGGACGTGCGGGTGGTTTTTGAAATGTGATCGAAATCAACGGCTTAGATTTTGCACGCCGATTAACATTTAATGTCTCGCATTTAATGCGGCAAAGATTTATATCCAATCATAAGCTTGGTGTGCGCTTTTGCCTGTACACGCGTCATAATTATCTTTGACGTCATTCTTAAAAACATTCCCGCTTAGTAAAAACGATGCGTTTTTGTCACTTTGCTCATAAATGACTCAACTTATCCCTTAGCCGATTTAACTCTTCTTCTCACAGCTTCTCCCAGTGACTCAATTTGTCACCTAACCCTTCGATGCCGTTTTCGATATGGTGATTCACTTAATTTGATTTGAGAGTTCACTCTTTTTCCTTTTCGTGTTTCCTTCTTTTCATTGAGTCTTCGATTGTCACCACCAATTAACCCTAACTCATGCTTGAGTTCTTCAAATCTTGACTCACATAATGGTTTTGTGAATATGTCACCCAACCGATTATCGTTGAAATATATTCTAAGGTGATGTCCTTCTTTTCGACATGATCTCTTATGAAGTGTTATCGACATCGATATGCTTTGTTCTTGAGTGCAACACAGGATTTTGAGTGATTGCAATTGCACTTGTGTTATCACACATGATTGGAATTTCCTTTTCTTCAACTTCATAGTCTCTCACTTCTCATCCATAGGACTTTGGCACAACAATTTGCCCAGCCTATGTATTTCGTTGTAGAGGTGGCTATTGAATTTTGCTTTTTGCTAAACCAGAAAATTAGCCTGTTTCCAAGCATTTGACATGTGCCTCGAGGTGCTCTTCTGTCAACTCTACATCCAAAGATAGTCGAGTCCGGATAGCCAATTAGTTTGAATCCACCTTCTTTTGGATACTATAAGCCAACTTCTTGGCTTCCTTTCAAATATCTCAAGATCCTCTTGGTTGCGAGTCATATGGCTTTCTTTTGGAGCAGATTGAAATCTTGCACATACACCTACAAAGAAAGGTGATGTCCGCCCGCTTCTTTGTGAGATAAAGCAATGATCCAATAAGTGCTCAGATCTTGTTTGATCTACGGGCTTTCCATCCGCATCCATGTCCATTTTGATCGATGTATTCATTGGTATTTTCTGAAGACTTCTCTTCCATGCCAAATTTCTTCATTAAATCTCTGGTGTATTTTGTTTGACTTATGAAGGTTCCATCCTTCATTGTTTCACTTGGAGTCCAAGGAAGAACGTCGCTCTCCCATCATGCTCATTTCGAATTTGCTTTGCATAAGGTTTGAAAATTTATCACACACTCTTTGTTTGTGGATCAAAAATGATGTCATCCACATATATTTGAACAAGCAAAGATGCTCTTCCCTGTCTTGAATTCTCAAGAGTGTTCTATCCACTTTTCCTTTTGTAAATCCGTTCCCATCAAGAATTGTGACAATGTGTCATACCATGCTCTGGGTGCCTCTTTCAATCCATATAGAGCTTTCTTGAGTTTGTATACCTTATCTCCAAGAGTCTTACGCTCAAATCCTGGAGGTTGTTCAACATACACTTCTTCTTCCAATAAACCATTAAGGAATGCACTCTTTACATCCATTTGATATACAATAACATTCTTGTGAGTCTGCATAGGCAAGAACCATCCTTATAGCTTCCAATCTTGCTACAGGGCAAATGTTTCATCAAAATATATCCCTTCTTCTTGGCAATATCCTTTGGCTACTAATCTTGCTTTGTTTTCGAACACCCATTTAGTGCCAATAACATTTTGATGGGTGGGTCTCTGAACCAATTCCCATACTTTATTTCTTTCAAACCGATTGACTCTTCTTGCATAGCTTGAATCCAATGTGTGTCATCCAATGCTTGTGACACATCTTTAGGCTCCATTTGTGAGATAAAGCATGTGAACATAGCTTCTTGTTGAGTTCGGATCTTGTTTTGACACCTTCTCTTATATCTCCAATGACTAGTTCGTGGATGGTCTCTCACCATCTTACATCAAAGTTGGAGTAAGTTAGCCGGATTGATCGTCTTTTGGCTATGTTGCTATGATCAGCTCTCTCGTCATCACTTAGCTGCAGATTTTCCAGCTATTTTTGAGACTCAGCTTATCTCATCTTCATCCGAGTTTATAATTCCGGCTTGACTTGACAAAGATAGGGACTCTTTCGCATGGTTGGTTGATTCACTTATCGGTGATTCTTCAATGTCTTCTCCATTTACATTCGGCTCATCAAACACCACATGAATGGATTCCTCCGTAACCATAGTCCACTTGTTGAGCACTCAGTAGGCTTTGCTTTCGGTTTGAGTATCCCAAGAAGATACCTTCATCGACTTTAGCATCAAAAGCCTTCAAATATATCTTTGCCATTGTTATGGATGAAGCATTTACATCCAAATATTTTAAAATATGCAACATTTGGTTTTCTCCTGTCCAAATCTCATAGGAGTCTTTGTCAATAGATCTATTTATCATGCATCTATTTTGAGTGTAGCATTCGTGTTTATTGCATCTATTTAAGTTTGTTTTAATACTAGGTTTTAGCACTTGGTTGATTATCAATTGGATAGCAAATTAATCGTGAGATATAAAAGTAATATGCATAAATTAAAGTCTTTGAAATGTAAATGACACAATAAGTTTTTATAGAGGTTCAAGATGGGGTAATTCTTCTACTCCTCTCTTCTCCAACTCCCGGAGGAATCCACTAAGTATTGATCAAGTATACAAAGTGGTTAACAAGACAGATACAAGTCTTGATCACACGGTGACTTGATCCTTTGGGACTCGATGCCGGAGATGCCTTGGTCACACGGGTGGCTTCTCGTGACGACTCTTCTTCAGGTATTTTGCCTTGCTACTACAGCCCACTTGCTCAAGATTCTTGGATTTGATCATGAAGCCCTCCAAAACTCGAGACTGGTTTGACCTTGAACCTTTCTACAATCCTCCGTGGAATGTAGACCCCTTAATTCTTCAAATGTTTTTCTCTTCAACTCGATAGAAGTTGTCTTTCCTTCACGGTGAGTGTTGGATTGATTTCCTTCGTAATGTAGGCTTGAGAATTGATCTTGAATGACTTGAGAATATTTTTGGTTACTGATTCGAATGTTAGCTTGAATGTTCATGGTTGAGGTAACCTTCTCTCGAGTGATTCCTCGGCCTTTTATAGTGATCTTTTAAAAATTTGCCCGTTGAAGAGATAGGCTTATTTTTAAAAGATACTTGTGGTCGCTGGCTTGTCTTGTTGCGATCCTTGGAATTGCCACTTCCTCGTATGAATGATTCTTGACTTTTCGTAGTTCGACACAGGTTGAGTGCTTCCCATTGGTTTATTCCTTTTGCACGCAGGGATGAGCACTTCAAGAAAGGCAAGATGGAGGTATTACTTGTTTAAGTAATTCTCTCTTGACTCAGGCAACGGATCTTTTTCGATTATCTCGTCTTGTTGCATTTTCTTAACTTCCCGATTGACTTGAGTCGACTTCCAATCATTGGATGACTCTTCTATCATTTCATCTTGAGACTTGGTTGTCTTGAGTTGACTTGGATCGATACTTCACCCACCAGATCTCACCGCACCTTGATCGAGTTCTGTCTTCTCTTCCTTGCCACACTCAAACCGCAAATGAGAGTCTTCCTTCTAGTCTCTAGTTGTCTTCTTGCATGTTCAGGCATAGTCGACTTGACTCACTCGACCAGCCCTATCTATTACAATGCAATTTACAACGAGAAAAATGGGGTGCCAACTTTCTATTCTAAGTTTTACATGGCATTCATCAAAATCTAAAAATTAATTTCCCAACATGGTGGCAATAGACTACTTCAAAAGAAAGAGGTTGAGGTCAAGCTCGCGAAAATAATCGAGGATGCGATGATGAAATTTACTTGGCAAAATATTATTTGCCGACTTGGGGTGCAAGGGTCATTGTTTTGGGTAATGGAAACACAGTTTAGTGGGGCTAGTGTCAAGGATTGGTGCGAAGAGATGAAAATAAAGCAGCATTTCACTTCGGTGGTTCATCCGCAGGCTAATGGGCAAGTGGAGGTGACTAATAGAATCTTGGTACAAGGGCTCAAGACTACGCTGGAAAGAGCTAGTGGAGCATGGGTACAAGAGTTGAGCTCGGTATTGTGGGCTTACAGAACAAACCCAAAGGAGGTCACGGGAGAAAGTCCGTTTAGTTTGGTGTATGGGATGGATGCGGTGATACCGGCAGAAATCGAGATGGAGACTCATAAAATCCAGATGTTTGAGGGGAATGAGAATGAGATGTCAACAAGTGAGTCTCTAGACTTGATCAATGAGAAAAGGGAGATGGTCTTTTTACAAATGGAAAGGACAAGAGAGCGAATCAGAGCGGCTTATAATAGAAATGTGATGAAGAGAAACTTCCAAGTGGGAGACTTGGTTCTGAGAAGGGCTGATGCGAGTAAGAATAAGGGAAAGCTACACCCAAATTGGGAGGGCCCACTTCGGGTGATTAAAGTCTTGGTTGGAGTAGCTTACGAGTTGGAGGAGTTGAATGGGAAGAAGTTGACTCGGGCATGGAATGTCAAGAACCTTAAGAAATACTATCCGTAAAAGAATAGAAGTTTGTATACAATGATGCAATTTCCTCTTTTAACGAAGATCAATGAAACGAGTTTGAGTATCTAAACTCTTGTCGGTCGATAGCTACGTGTTTGGAGCTCGGCTCGAGCCAATACTCCAAACACCTCGCGTGATGGCCAAGAGGGAAAGTCAAGCTCAAGCTTGGATACTTGTCCTCAAATTGAAAAAACGACCAAGTGTTTAGAGCTCAACTAGAGCTAACACTCCAAACACCTCGGCCGTCTGTCTAGAGTGAGTTTTGCATGTATTTTGAGCATGATTTTGGCTATAATGAGTTGATAAACATGCATTACCTTAGTAATATGGGTCGTATTCTCAATATGTGGAAAAGATATTACGCTTTGCTCGTTTTTGCGTAAAAATCACTATTTTCGTAACACTTTTGTGGTAATTGGAAGCATTGCGGCTATTAGAATCCTTGTGAATCGTGAAAATATGTGGAACAATAAGTACATGAAGTAAGGAGTTGACACGAGAAAAATCAATTTGAATCGAGTAGAAAATGATAAACACGGGCAGCCCATGCATGTAAGCACGGGCCGTGCGTGGGCCGTGAAAATTGATATTCACGGCTTGGCTTGACGACGAGCAGGTCGTGCGTATCGCACGCTGCGGCAAGGCCCGAGGGAAAGTCGAATTATGTGATTTTTGACTTAGGTTTGGCCCAACGGGAGTATAAATAGAGACGAGGCGGCCCCAAACAAAGACACACTAATTTTTGCCCTAGAAAGAAGAAAAAATAGCAACCTTCTACCGGAGGATTCGAGAGATTGATCGAGGTCGCAACCACATGCTTGAGGATTGAAGATAGATCGAGAGATCATCAATATCCCTGAGTTTGCTTATTCCATTGTATCTTTTACGTTCATCTAGTTAGAGATGAATATGAACAATTTGTCTATGAATTGTTTATTTCCCATGTCCGGCTAAACACCTTGTGATTCGGGGTTTGGGATTAGGTTAATGGTTACTTTTGTTTGATGTTTAATTGAAATTGAAGTTATTATTTCAAACCCTATTCGATTACTCTGTTTTATTTCTTGTTTTATCAAATGGCCATTGGTTTAACTTGTTTGATGTATGGATTCATAATTCGAGAGATGAGTTTCACTACTAGATCTTGAGTACTTGACATGAATATTTTGCATGATTGAGAAGTCTGTGAATATTTGTTAGGATAAATGATCTTTTTATGCTTTTAGGAGTTGGATATCTTATGTTGAGTAGAAATGCTAGCATAGATAATCCAATCAACGTTTTTATTGTGTCTCAAAATAGAGGGTAAAATACTTTTGTGATTGTCTTATAGGAAAGAATCATAATAACTTTGGTTTTGATTAATCGGATAACAAGAGCGATATTAACTTAAACCATAACCCTAGAATCCATTCATCCACTTGATCTTTCAATCGAACTCTTTACTTTATCTTTTTATGATAAAAACTTATTTTAGTTTACAAACCAACAATCAACTTTTGTTCGTATGAATAAAAATAATAATATTACAATCTCAATACTTAGTACATAAATTTATTAGACTCTGTGGGATCGACCTTGCTAACCCTATCTATTAACTACACCGTTCACTTACGGTGAAGCTAAAAATACGCGAACAAGTTTTTTGGCGCCGTTGCCGGGGACTAATTAAATATTTAGTACTAATATTGCGATAAATAGAATTATTTTTAATTTAGATAATTTTTTCTTTCTTTTTATTTTATTTAATTCCACTCCTACATTATTTGATTTGTTTCTTTGAGTTGGTTCAGGTAGTGCACGAACACTCGCTCTGATGGAAGAAGCCAATTATTTCAATAACTGGAATTTCTACAATTACTGGAATAATCCTACTCCTATGTACTATTATCTGGAGGCAAAGCCATCCATGGAGGACGTGCTTGCTTTGGTTATGAGTCAGATGAGAGTGAAACAAGGAACCGGTTCAATAAACATGAGGCTAAGCTGGATAAAATTGAGGCACATGTCACACAATTGGCTAACACCCTGGGCACACAAATGAAAAATCTTAGAACCCAAATTGGTCAATTAGCCACGATCGTTGTTGAACAACATCAAAAGGGCAAGTTTTCGAGTAACAATAAAGTCAATCCGAAGGAACAATGTAATGCCATTCATCTGAGGAGTGGTACAGAGTACGAGGGACCGAAGATTCTGGAAAAGCAAGAAAGTTCAGAACCACGCACGGACCGTGCGTCTATGCATGGTCAGCCCGTGCATGGTGTCTTAGAAGAGCAAAAATAGGATGATACACGCACGAGAAGTGCGTGTACACACGGGCAGCTCGTGCATGATGCCGTGAGAAAGTTGTTCCAGAACGAGACAAGCACTGGTCGTGTGTACGCGCACGGTCAGTCCGTGCATGACCAGGATCAGTATATTCCGACACCAGGACTCAAGGCCTTGCCTGGAAACCCCAAGTATGCATTGCTGGTGAAAACAATGCAAATATGGCACTTGACCGAGACCCGAAGCATACATTAGATGCATTCAAAGGGGGTACGAGTTTATGCGAGTTGAGATGTTGGGGAGGAGTGCAGGAGGATGCTACAGAGATCGCTCATCAGGAGACTACAACGTCGAGTAGACGTTGGGGTCACTACCCACCACCGCCTTCTCAGTAAGTCAGGTCAAATCCACACTTTTCTTTATTGAAATTCTATCTTTCCTTGCGTGCGATATAATTCCATTCAAGTTTAGGGGGGAGATAGTGTATTTTGATATGAGGAGTATGGAAAGGAAAAAAAAATTGCATTCATATTGTTGCATGTAGAGCATTTAGGTTGCATTGTATTAGAAGCACGTTTTTAGTTTTAGCATGTTTATTGCTCTAATAGGTCTTTAGGGAGTGAGTAAACTATTTTTGTGATGTGTGTTGCGACTTGGGAGATTATTTGGAAAATATTTTGTGCTGATTTGAATTGGGTGTTGAGTGCGAATTGATCATGATGAGAATAGATGATATGGCGCATGTGGATATTGAGAACATGGATTTTGTGCTTTGAATTACGAATTTGCAAGCCTGTGAGCTTTGAGCCTTTACTGCTTTCATATTATGCAGTCTTGTTTGTTGATTTGAGTATGTCATTCATGTTGATTAGAATTCTAGAACTTGCTCTGGTATCTCTGTCAAGGCCACATGTTGTATACGATTTGTGAAAATGATTTAAGGCCTTTTTTTTGTTAAGCCTTTCAAGCCTTTTGCCTACCTAATGACATTGAATTCCCTAGTTAGCCAATTTGAGCATGTTGCCTAATATTTGATAGCCACATTTCAAGTCTTAACTTGATATATCTGTTACCCTAGACTTGAGCGTATAGCATTGAGTAAGGGGATTGAATAAGGTTTAATAGGATTATGTCAAGAATTTAGATATTTGTGCAAGTGTTGGTTGATGGGAATAAAAGAAGAAAGAAAAGGAGGAAAAGAAAGGATGAATACTCATGAAAGAGTCAGAAAAAAAATTGACTTTATAAATGAGTTTTCTTTGAATGAACTTGTAGGCTGGATTTGTGATGTGAGGTGAAAGATAGTTGGAGTTTATAGAAGAAAAGGAAAAAAGGGGATATGAAAAGTTGATAAGAACGAGGGGTGATTTGAGTAGCATACTGAGTTTAAATGAGTATGATTGATTCGAATGAAAGAGGTGTTTATCAGTCTATACGCTTGAGTTTGAGTCACTTTTCCTATATTTCCCTACCCTAACCAAAAAGCCTTCATTACAACCAAAAGAAAAAGTCCTTTTTGATTCATGAATTGCATACATTCTAGTGGCGAAGATGTGAGACGATTTGCAAGCTTATGGTAATTCTTCAAAATTGATATGATTTGAGCGTAAACACGTCCCTTATACACTAGAGAGGAGAGCATACACTTGATTAGTGAGAATCGTGATTCAAAGCATTTGCCATGGTTTTAATTGACATGTGTTATATGTTAGATGTTCGAGGCTTGGTTGATTTATTGATTGACGCCTATGGATAAACAGCATGAGTTTTGATGTGTTGTTCTTGATTGCTTTTCATTCCTCCCACTTGTGTTTTGTCTTGTTTATAAAGCGTTGATCGGGACTGTCAACAGTTTAAGTTTGGGGGTTTGTTTAGTGTGAGTTTTGCATGTATTTTGGGCATGATTTTGGCTATAATGAGTTAATAAACATGTGTTACCTTAGTAATATGGGTCATATTCTCAATATGTGGAAAAGATATTACGCTTTGCTCGTTTTGCAGGAAAATCACTATTTTTGTAACACTTTTGTGGCAATTGGGAGCATTGCAGCTATTAGAATCCTTGTGAATCGTGAAAATATATGTGGAACAATGAGTACACGAAGTAAGGAGTTGACACGAGAAAAATTGGCTGAATCGGAGCAGAAAATGATGACACACGGGCAGCCCGTGCGTGTAAGCATGGGTCGTGCGTGGACCGTGAAAATTGATATTTCATACGGCTTGACGCACGGGCAGGTCGTGCGTAAGCGCACGGCCGCGTCTGTGCGGGAAAGTCAGAATTATGCGATTTTTGACTTAGGTTTGGCCCAACGGGAGTATAAATAGAGACGAGGCGGCCCTAAACAAAGACACACTAATTTTTGCCCTAGAAAGCAGAGAAAATAGCAAACTTCTACCGGAGGATTCGAGAGATTGATCGAGGTCGCAACCACACGCTTGAGGATTGAAGATAGATCGAGAGATCATAAATATCCCTGAGTTTGCTTATTCCATTGTATCTTTTACTTTCATCTAGTTAGATATGAATATGAACGATTTGTCTATGAATTGTTTATTTCCATGTCCGGCTAAACATCTTGTGATTCCGGGGTTTGGGATTAGTTTAATGGATACTTTTGTTTGATGATTAATTGAAATTGAATTTATTATTTCAAACCCTATTCGAGTACTCTGTTTTATTTCTTGTTTTATCAAATGGCCATTGGTTTAACTTGTTTGATATATTGATTCATAATTCAAGAGATGAGTTTGACTACTAGATCTTGAGTACTTGACATTAATTTTTGCATGATTGAGAAGTCTGTGAATATTTGTGAGGATAAATGATCTTTTTATGCATTTGGGAGTTGGTTATCTTATGTTGAGTAGAGATGCTAGCATAGATAATCCAATAAACGTTTTTATTGTGTCTCGAGAGAGAGGGTAAAATACTTTAGGAAAGAATAATAATAACTTTGGTTTTGATTAATCGGATAACAAAAGGGATATTAACTTAAACCATAACCCTAGAATCCATTTATCCACTTGATCTTTCAATCGAACTATTTACTTTGTCTTTTTATGATAAAATCTTGTTTTAGTTTACAAATCAACAATCAACTTTTGAACGTCTGAATAAAAATAATAATATTACAATCTCAATACTTAATACATAAATTTATTAGACTCTGTGGGATCGACCTTGCTAACCCTATCTATTAACTACGTCGTTCACTTGTGGTGAAGCTAAAAATAAGGCGAACAAGTTTTTTGGCGCCGTTCCCGAGGACTAATTAATTTTTTAGTACTAATATTGCGATAAAGAGAATTATTTTTAATTTAGACAATTTTTTCTTTCTTTTTATTTTATTTAATTCCACTCCTACATTATTTGATTTGTTTCTTTGAGTTGGTTCAGGTAGTGCACGAACACCCGCTCTGATGGAAGAAGCCAATTATTTCAATAACTGGAATTTCTACAATTACTGGAATAATCCTACTGCTACGTACTATTATCCAGAGGCAAAGACATCCATGGAGGATGTTCTTGCTTCGGTTATGAGTCAGACGAGTTCGTTCATGAGTGAATCAAGGAATCGGTTCAATAAACATGAGGCTAAGCTTGATAAAATTGAGGCACATGTCACACAATTGGCTAACACCCTGGGCACACAAATGAAAAATCTTGGAACCAAATTGGTCAATTAGCCACGATCGTTGTTGAACAACATCAAAAGGGCAAGTTTCCGAGCAACACTAAAGTCAATCCGAAGGAACAATGTAATGTCATTCATCTGAGGAGTGGTACAGAGTACGAGGGGCAGAAGATTCTGGAAAAAGCAAGAAAGTTCAGAACCACGCTCGGATCGTGTGTCTATGCACAATGCAGTCGGCCGTGTGTGGCGCCGTAGAAGAGCAAAAATAGGACGATGCACGCATGAGCCGTGCGTGTTCGCACGGCAGCTCGTGCGTGATGCCATGATAAAGTTGTTCCGAGCGAGACGAGTACGGGTCATGTGTACGCACACCGGTCAGCCGTGCGTGACCAGGATCGATATTCCGACACCATGACTCAAACCCCGCTTGAAACCCCAAGTATGCATTGCTGGTGAAAACAATGCAAATATGGCACTTGCGGTTCACTTGCAGTGAAGCTAAAAATAAGGTGAACAGCGATGACCCAGAGGGCAAGTCAAGCTCGAACTTGGATACTTGTCCTCAAATTGAAAAAACGATCAAGTGTTTGCTGCTCGGCTCGAGCCAATACTCCAAACACCTCGGGAGGGATGTCCCAGAGGGCAAGTTAAGCTCGAGCTTGGTTTGGAGCTCGGCTCGAGCCAACATTCTAAACACCTCGGGCGTAAGACAGCGGAAAATAAAATTGCATTAATAATTAGCAAGTACATTGGAAAAAAAATTGCATTGATAATGTGCAAAATACAAAAGGTGCCCAGATCGGGATAATTACAATAAACTATTACAAAATAAGATCCTCGGAAGCATAGTCTTGGATGGAGAGATCGGCTCATTGCCAAGAGGTAGCTCGATCTCCCGAGCGTTTGATTGGCCATATGAGTAGGAGACAGACTTGGGATCGGGGACGAGAGAAAGGTTCCCTTGAGCATTGGAAGTAGCGGCTCGTCTGCAGCGGCTGGGTAGCGGCGGCTTGGAGGTCGACTATCCAGGTTGTATCATTCAAAGCATTGATGAAGGTCTCATCGAGAAGAAAGGTTGACTTTGTTAGCAACCTTAGAGAAAACGAAGCCATCGGGATTCTTGAGGAGAGCTCGGGGCCCATCCCGATCTAGGGGTTCTTGAATTCCCTTGCCAAGCCGGAGCTTGGTCCGGTCAAAGGCAAACTCATTCTCACGCATTACTCCTATAGATAGGACATCAATGAAGTCCTCGGAATCGAGGAAGCAATTCTTGACTTTCTCTCGAACACGATCGATCAAGACCCGACATTTCTCTCGAATTTAGAAAATCACATCGGCCAATCAATCCCTTCTTCCCGAGCCTCGTGTATCTTTAAGCTCGGCTTTGAGATTGGCATTTTCCTCGCTCAACTCCTTGATGTTTGATTCTCGAATTAGAAACCGACCTTTCAAGGCCAAGGAGCTTATCCTTTTGTTCCCGATCCAAATCTAGCAGGTTGGCCTCTCGAGCTTTGAGTCTCTTATTCTCCTTTTTGAGGGCATCCAGTTCCTCACCAAAGTTGGATCGGCAATCGGTTGGAGCTCGAGCAATCGGGACAAACAGGTTTAACGTGAGCTTGGGCTTGGTCCATGCGTAACGACTTCACTAGATCGGCCCCGAGAGCTTATCCAGGGCGTACTCGGTTAGGATAGGGCAATGCCCTTGGATATATTGGGCTGCCGCCAAAAGACAATCTTTGTTCTTGAGGATAGAATTCCCCGTGAAGAAGGTCCTGGTTTGGGGTGTCGATAGGCTGAGATAAGCTCGACATCGAAGAGCTCGGCTCTACCCTCGGACTTCTTGGAGGGTGGAAGATCGGTGTCCAGAAGACCCTTTCGGGAAGCAATCGCACAGCCGACCTACTAAGATTTGATAGCTCAAAGAAGAAAATCTTCGGCAGAGGACGGCCGAGTATTTTGAGGAGATCGGAGCCGAAAGCAAAAAGCCCCATAATAGCTTCGCCTGTTTGAGAAGAAGAAGCTCGGGCCAGAGCTCACTTTCTCGACGAGCTTGTCTTCTTAGCTGACTCGGGCCAACATGGTGTCTGCACAGAGAAATGAAGCGAGGTTAGTAAAAAAAACATAAGAATTATACAAGAAAGAAATGAAGAGTCATACCGATGTCTCTCTCTAGAGGGACGACCTCAGAACTCACTCCCGACTAATGAAGCAAAAAAGGAGTGATAATTTGTGAGAGATCATATTTCACAGCGGTCAATCTGTGAACTCACTCCCATAATCTACTTCGGGAGGGGCTTGGGGTTAGGTTTTCTAACCTCTAAGGGAGGAAGGCTTCTCTTGAAAAAGGAATCCCATTGTGTCCTCGGGATCGGGTAGTTCGGGATGGTTTTCCCTAACGGGTGGTATCTATTTTGTCGGACCATCTAACTAAGTCGCTCGGTATGGGTCGGAATGAGTTGATGAAGAGGCTATTATTTAAATAGGCAAAAATAAATAAAGGAAAAGGAAGAGGGGAAGTACCAGAGAAGAGAGGAGAATCGAAATATGAGGAGATGGGAGGAGTGCCACCGGAGAGCTGGTCGGAAAGTCGCCAGGAAATCGCCTTAAAAGGGGAAAGGAAGAAGTGTTTGCAAAAAGTGAAATGGTCCCCCTCTTTTGTTTTCCTTTTATAATGAAGGATCAAGTAGGAAAATGATCAGGGCCATTAATTCAAAATCCATCCAACGATCCGTAGGCGACCTCGGGAAGGTGAAAGGATGTCTTGTTAGTTGAGGGGACGCCCTTGAGAAATGAGCAGAAATGAATTAGGGTTGAGGAAACCCCAAAAGGGCGTAAAGGTCTATGCAAATGTTGATGGTTTTGAAACCCTAGTTTTAGATCGTCCAGCAAATTCCAAAGGTTTGGAAACCCTAGTTTTAAATCGAGAAGCTAATTGATTGCAGGAGCTAGTAAAGCTTCGGGATAAATGTGACCTTGCAAGGTTGAATTAGCTCGGGATCCATCAAGTAGATAAGGAATTTAGAGGTTGATCGGGGTTATAACAAGACAATTATGTCCAAAGTAGATGAACTACTTCGGGACATAATTGGGGGGACTGATTGATGGGGACCTATTTGGACCGACCTGTCTATATGGGCTGGGTGAAAGACCTGGGCTCATAATGAAAGCCCAGGCTGGCAAGGCTCAACCTGGAAGGTTCATCCCGAGCTCTAGAAAGGGACCAATTATGTTGGCACAGGGGGACCGGGCCGACCTCTCAAGATGGGCCGACCTCCGGAGATAAAGACTTGGATTCTGAGCAAGGCTCATGATTGGGCTGGAGTTGATAAGTTAGCAAAGACCGAGCTCTGGGCCTAATAAGCCGATGTGAATGGGCTGGGCCCCAGTCAAGTGATAAACTTAAGGGCCTGCTGACCTAAGTGGGTTGGGCCCCTAAATGGGTTAACTTAAGGGCCTCCTGAGCTATTGGGCCTGGGAGGTGTGCGACCCAAAAAGAATAATTAACCTAGGTCTGTGTGTTAATTAGGGTTTTAGCATGGCTTGATATGTATGCAACCCTAATTGCCAAACCTATAAATAGGGCACAAAAAGGTACGCCCCGATTAGAATCCTAATACACGCACTTTTATATATTGTTCTATTTTATGTATTCTCTCTTTAGAGCGGTCCTGACTTTAGCATCGGAGTGGGTATGCTGGAAAACCCTTCTCGCCCCCCTTCTAATGGTGGTTTTGCAGGTCTCAGGTCAATCGCGATCGGAGCTTGGTTTTATTGGACGGCGGGCATTCTGACCGACCAACCTGGGATCTAAAATAATAATTTCATCTACAAAAAACAAACATATACACATAAAAAGCAGTAAGATTGTAATACATATTTATTCTATATCCAAAATTCTAATTGTTACATTGCCAAAATAAGACTATTATACAACGCAAATTGTAGTACCTTCATTGTCATACTCTTGACGATTGTCCATTTTTGGCATCGAGATGATGTTTTTGAGTTCGCTAGCGTAAAACGAGCGCGAGTGGGAAGAAATTGGTGGGAGATGTGCTTTTTTCTTTCCGCTTATGCGCGTTTGAGGTTTGCTACTACAACGGGCTTATTTTTGGACCTTTTTTTTTGGGGCTATTTCAATGGGTTTGGCAGTAGGTTTGGGAGAGGATACGGTAGTGGGTTTGGAGCTCCGTCTCACGATACCGATGATGTATTATTAGATCAATTAATCTTATTAAAGGAAAAAGATATATCCAAATGTAGCTCATTTCATGAGTATGAGTGTTTATGATTGATTAAATATATATTTGTATTTAAAATATAAATATTTATATTTAAAAAAAATGATATATTTCTTTATATTTTTCGATGATCATGAAGTTATGATAGCTCCATAAACCCCATTACTTTTATATTTCACTACAAGAAAAGCTGGCGATAGACACCACCAAAAAGACACCGGTTTTATGACTTTACTGGTGTCTTTTCCTATTTAACACCGGTTTTGTAAGAAACCGGTGTCTAATTAGTGCTGTCGTTTGATAAACAACAGCGGTTTCCTAGAACCGGTGTCTATTGTAAAAGCATTTCCCAAATAGACACCGGTTGTGGTTGTGGCATCGGATTTCGAAACCGGTGTGTATTTATATAAATTATTTTAGATTAGACACCAAAATTTTTGACACGGTTATAAAACCGGTGTCTTTATTTTTTAACACAGATTTTTAAACACCGGTTCTATTAGGTAGATCGTTAGGCCCCTAATTAATTAGGTCACAATGAAATTAATTAAGTTCTATCCTTTCTCCAAGACTCAAACCAATCTCTTCTCTAATTATTGGTGGTAAAATAGCAAAATTTGCAGAATCTTCTCCTGCACGCCCACGCACGGCGAATGCTCTCACTCTTCCGTTCACCACCACCCCACTCCCACCCGCATCCACCTCCGCACCACCCCCTCCAAATTCTCCATCAAAGCCTTCTCCGCCCTGGATCCTCACCCAAGACGACCTAAAAAGCTCGTCGCCGACAAAGTCTCGCCGAGTACGTCAAAAGCAACATGGTTCTCGGTCTCGGAAAGCTCCACCGCCTGCATTCGTCGGCCGATAAGCTTGGTGCACTTCTCAAATCCGGCGAACTCGCAAATATCATGGGCGTCCTCACATCCAAGCGCACCCAGGAACAAGCCGCCTTAGGCATCCCCTCTCCACCTCGACGCCCACCCCCACCTCGACCTTGCAATTGACGGAGCTGACGAGGTAGACCCCAATCTCGACCCGGTGAAGGGCCATGGCTTATAAACTGCGGCTTCTAGTTTATATTCTTAGCTTCTCTCTTTAGATTCGAGAAAACCCTAGTTGTGGAGTAGGATTAAGCTAATTTTCGTAGCTTTTCTCTGTTCGTGAATTTTGAGGGTTTTTTTTTTTTTTCCGAATATTTTGTTTTTATTCGAATTAATCTTGATCCTGAGCTAGGGCACTCGCAAGAGAGCCATAGGTGAAATTGCTAACTGTTTGCAGGGGTGAAATCTTGATCTATTTTGTTTTTTCTGTGGAGTTTTTAATTTTGTAACTGTTTGCAGGGGTTTAGCTCTGGCTCTGCGTTATTAGTGGATTGTAATTTTAGAGAAGCTGGGAAACTTTCTCTTTTCACTTGCAGATCTTATGGAAAAATATGTATAAAAGCTGAAATATAGTTTTGTCTTGGGTTTGCTAGAAGTTGGTGTTTTAGATAATATGTTCAAGTTTATCAATTATTCATATAAGAGATTGTTCTGTTTATATGTATACATGGAACTTAGATGGGTTTCTCTGGTTACCGCATCTTTGTTGTTGATGATTTTCAAAATAAATTCATCTGTACTCAATTGGGATAAGGGTCATTGTTGGTTTTCAAACAGGTTGGTATCTATTTGCCCTGCTATGACATTTTCTGGCATCTATTACCTCATCTTTGTTGTTGTTCCCTGATTATATGATTTGTTTGATAAGCATAGTACGGTTATGTGTACCTTCTTCATGTACCTGGGTTATGTGCGGTGTATCTGTCTTAAAACTGCTTTTGGATGCAAGTATGCATTAAATTCTTTGCTTGATATTTACTTAATAATTTGTTAATTTTAGTATTGCGTGTTTTGGTTTGTAAATTAAGAAGTTTGTTAGCATGTGATGTGATACCAGGATGTATTAGTAGTTTATATCTTTTATGTTGCTAAATTGATTAATAAGGGAACAAAAGAGGTTCAAATAATGATTTAGGCATTAACATAGCTCTATATGTCAGTTGAAACCAGATTGTGTGTATCATGAAACTTAGTTTGAACAATTTGACTTTTTCATTCCATTACTATAATCAATTCTATTTATGGTGGTGAATCAGCCATGACTTTTTGTTTTGGTTTTTTGCTCAACTGATTCTTGGATTTGATTGATAGTTTGATGGTTTGCTTATAATCAAATATTCTTGTTTGGTATTGTGGACTTGTACTGTACAACTGCATTTTGATTAGGCACTATTTTCTTTTAGGAATTTCTGCAGAAAATGAAGAAATTTGCTGTGAAGGTAGAAGAAGGAAAGAAAGGTCGAGATGGACAACTATCAGTCGGTCCCGTTTATCGGAATCTACTGGCGGAGCATGAATATCCGCATGTAGATCCTAATTTATCCACTGCCTGGGATATTTTCAGGTGATCTTTGACGTTTAGCGTTCTAAACAGCTAAAATTTTATGGCCAAATATGTCTTCCAAATTTATTTCAGTTAATAGCAACATGAGAGTTTATTGTGCAGAGAATCGGTAGAAAAACATTCTGGAAATAGGATGCGGGGATGGCGTGAGTTGGTGAATGGGAAGGTATAAAGTATAATAATGTTAGATCCTACTATTATTATTTTTAATGTGACTAAATTTGTGCTAAATTCTGGTATGTGTTTATCCTGATTCATTGCCTTTAGTGGGGACCTTATGTTTGGAAAACTTAGAAGAAAGTGTATGAAGAGACTAAGTTGACTTTGAAGTGTTTATCCTGATTCATATACTTTGAAGTGCATTGACTTTTAGTTGCTTTCTTGTATTAGCCTGACTAAGTTTTCTTTTCCAAATGGTTTGATTTTGAATTATCAGCTCCTACTTAGTGACTTTTATCCAACATTCACTTGCATTTTAGATAAATAAAAAAATTGGTGTCCAGTTTCTTATAAATTTCCCTTGATCTTATTGTTCAGCAAAGGCGTTGACAAATTTGGTGCTCATTAGGATACTAATCGTCATGATTCTGCTGTAGGACAAGAGGCAGGAGCCCTTGATGCTCTTATGCAACTTACTCGCTCTCGTCACGATGGTATTAGGTATTACTTCCTTGCCTAAGGTCCAACTATTGATATCTTGGTGCTCTGATAATACTCAACTATTGATATCTTGGAGTTGAGGCATTAGTATGGCATTATTATTTTCCTTACCTTATTTCCTTGTTAAATTATTTATAGAAAGCCTCCGGTGATTGCTCTAAAGATTGCTTGTAACATATATTTTGTAAAAGCTAACACTTCTGGAAGACATGAATTTATTAGGAGTAAGCATAAGATGTCATTGAAAATTACTTTAGCTAACACTTCCGGGAAGCCATAAACCGGTTTCGTTTTCGTGTGTAGTGTTACATGAATTTGGGGCGGTTACATTTAATAATTTATAATTACATCTTACCTTATTTTACTTTTATCCGAGCAAATATGATACCAGGTTTTTAATGTTCTCTAAAAAATAAAATTCATAAGTTGATTAATTTAATGTGCTTTAAGATAATGTCATGATCTCTTTCTTTTATTCTTGCATATTTTACTTTATCTTATGACTTTAATCTTTATCCAAGTGGAATATTAAAAGATAAGACATTTCCATTTTTAAGGGTTTTGTTGTTTACTAATTTTCAGTTTTAGGAATGTAATTGGTTATTTTTATTTATTTTTGACATTAATGGCTAAATCATTCAACTCTGTTTGTATATTTGTAGGCGGAGAAGAATGAGCTTCGTGACGAGAAACAAAGATTAAAGACTGAGTAGGAGAAGCTTGAGCATTTTTGAAAGCTTGAATGCATGAGCTATGTTGATCATATGGATTTTGTTGCCTTTAGTTGAATTATAGTCTTTTTGTTGGATGATGGAATGGATTATGAATTTATAGTTGTTTTATCGGAAGGAAACTTGGCTACTAGTACTTTTTGTTGGATTTTGGCTATTGGTGACTTTAATATTAATGGATTTCATGTTTAATTGGTAGTGAACTTATGATGGTTGCTAGAATTGGAGTTTATGATGAATTTTGTTTATTTATATGGATTTTTGTAGATTTGGACCGGTGTATTTAGATGAAAAGACACTGTGTTTAAACCTTGTGTTTTGATACGGTGTCTATTCATCAAAAGACACCGGTTTCAAACCGTGTCAAATAGATAAACTTTTAACATCAGGGCCTTTGAAAGTGGATATATTATATCTCACGACACCGGTTTAAAACCGTATCTTTTAAGGAAACGACACCGTTTTTTAAACCGTGTCAAAAATTTCAGACTTTTAACACCGGTGGTATTAACACCGGTGGTTTTACTAATAGACACCGGTTTAAAACCCGGTGTCTTTCAAGAGAAACGACACGGTTTTAAACCGTGTCAAAAAGTTCAGACTTTTAACACCAGTGGCTTTAACAGGTTGTTTTACTAATAGACACCGGTTTAAAACCGGTGTCTATCAGGATTTTTGTAGTAGTGTTTGAATTCCACTGAAATCTATTAAAATCCATGCAATTCCATAGTTTAAAACTCCATGAAATTCCATTAGCATATGGTGAAATGTGTGGAATTCTCTAAAACCCATGGAATTCCATGTTTGGGTCACCCTTATTAGTTGAAGTAGGATTCCAGGACATTAAGTGTCCTTCTCGTTGGATTATTCTCTTGTTGGATATGGTATGCTAATCTTTAACGAGATCTTTAATACTTATTGAACAATATTTCCTGCACAAACTACGTAAAACCAATTCAACCAAGAACAAATTAATTTGACAAATAATGCCAACATATCCGTCCAATAATTTTGGACTTAACATATATGTCAAGATTGGATCCGCCTTTTGAGAGGAGCGAGATGACATAAAGTTGTTAGTGTCGTGGTCGAGTGGGCATCATTTAATGCTTTCTTAGGATGACCGCAAGACATTAAATGCTTCCTGGCGAGACTGTTTCGGGCATTAAATGCTTCACGGGGAAAGACCTGTCGGACATTAAATGGGGACTAGTACGACTGTCAGCGATAAATGCTTCATAGGTAAAGACTGTCGCCGATAATGAGACATGGGCCCCAACCTTAGGAGCTTTAAATGTCTGAGGGTGATTTGAGGAGTAAGCGTGACAAACGTCGGCAAACATTTAGTTACTCGTATGGCGGTAGGGAATATATGTTTGTCACCGGAAAGGTATAGCCATTAAAGGGAAGAACACGTGGCTTTGTTTGGGTCTTAGGAAAAGCTATAAATAAGAGGAGAATGGAGAGATTGAGGCATCTTTTTCATATACACACTTCTTTAAACACTTATATCTATTTTTCTCCATCTTATACTAACTTGATCGTCGGAGTGCTAACACTTTGGAACTCCTCCAGGTTGTCTTTTTCGGCTAGCAATAGATCAAGTGGGAATACAATTAGATCTTGGAAACGAGGCCTTATCAATATATAATATGTATAATTTGTATTTAACTTTAAATGTAAGGCAAAATTGCTTTTTTGTCCAGTTAAGTTGGCTCAATTTCGCTTTTAGTCCTTTAATTTTTATGGGTTGCGTTTGGCAAACACTAACTTTTCTAAACCCGCACATTTAGTCCGATTTCAAAATTTCGGAGATATCTTATCCCTAAAATGCTTTGAGTTGGGCCACTTTTCCATGAAATAACTATTTTGCCCCTTTTTTGGAGGAAAACCTTGGTCATGTGCATATCACATGACTCGTTTAATATCTCAATAAAATTAAATAACAAAAATAAATATAAGAATAAAGTAAAGTAAAGAAAAAATATGAACATATATTTATAATTTTATATAAAGTTGACAAATATAAAATATATGTTCGATTTTTTTAATTTAATTTAAATAAAATAATCGAACATATATTTATAATTTTTAATTATAGATAAAATTAAAACAAATGAAAACAAATAGAAAAAACATGTATTTACAATTTTCAGCAAAATGTAAAAATAAAAAAATTAGAAAACAAAAAAAACATATATATATATATATATATAATTTTCAACCATAAATCAAAATTAAAGAAAAGAAAAAAAAAAGAAAAATATAGACTTACAATTTTCTACTGTAAATTAAAATTAAAGAAAAATAGAAAACAACAAAACAGGAAAAAAATTATATTTATAATTTTCTACTGTAAATAAAAATTAAAAAAAATATAAAAAACAAAAAAACGGAAAAAAAAAAAAAAAGAAAATAAATTTCTTTTATTTTTGTTTTCTATTTTTATTTAATTTTTATTTAATGTTGAAAAATATAAAAATATATGTTCGACTATTTTATTTAATTTAATTTAAGTTTTTTATTTATTTTTATTATTTAATTTATTATTGTTTTTCTATTTTTTTTTAATTTTAATTTAGAGTTGAAAATTATAGATATATATGTTTTTTTTTGTTTTCTATTTTTTTAATTTTTATATATAGTTGAAAATTGTAAATACATATTTTTCTTTTTTTTTTTTTTTATAACATTTAGTTACTATTGAAAATTATAAATATATGCTCATATTACTTTGTTTATATTCAATTAAAAAAGTCGAACATATATTTCAATTTATCAATATTATATAAAATTATAAATATATATTTTTTTACTTCAATTTAATCTTATATTTATTTTTGTTATTTAATTTTATTGAGATATTAAACAAGTCATGTGATATGCACATGACCAAGGTTTTCCTCAAAAGAAAAGGGGCAAAATAGTCATTTCATAGAAAAGTGGTCTAACTCTGCATTTTTGGGATAATATATCCCGAAATTTTGAAATCGGACTAAATTTGCAGATTTAGAAAAGTTAGTGTTTGCCAAACGCAACCCATAAAAATTAAAGGACTAAAAGCGAAATTGAGTCAACTTAACGGACCAAAAAAGCAATTTGGCCTTAAATGTAATGTTTTATTAATTCTAAGATTATATTGATCTAATTTAATTGTAACTAGTATTTTTGCTTCTCTAAATTTCCACGAATGGTGCCTTATCAACAAAAATAAAAGTTAAAAAATAAGTTTTAGAACAAAAATAATTACATGTCAGCAAATCGGTCAACTTGACCTACTGTAGGAGGTGACCAACCATCACTTGATTATGAAACTGTGCAAAGAATTGAGCAAACTTTACAAGGTTACAAAGAACTTCAGGACACTATAGCTATCCATGGGTGGGACTAATTATTCGTAGAGGATCGTTTAACCGTAGCAACAGAGGCGGATATATGTGGATCTAGCACTGGGCTCAAAATCTCAAAAATTATATTTGTAGTTTTATAATTTCTTCAATATTTAAAATTAGCCCACCCCAAAATTTAATGCGAAACTCAAGTCCCACCCCAAAATTTAAATTCAATTTAAAAATCAAGAATGAATGATGAAAAACTTTTGTGGTATCCTAAGATTGATGCTATATTTAATATATTTGTGATTTTAGACTATTTTTGTGATCCTTATTTATCATTTGTATACGTATCAATTCATTACTTTTAAACTGTACTTACTATTTGTATTGGTAGTTTATTATAATATGTATCTACGAATCAAATATATTAAAGAAATTACATGTTTTATTAGTTTAATGGATTAAGCAGTGCGTCCTAACTAAAATAATTTAACAATTTTGCTTATTTATCAATCATGTAGTACCATATTTCATGCCTGTTGAGTTTGAGTTTAAACTTTAGCCCAATAAAGTTATTATATTGTATTTGGGCTAGAGCTTATCGTGTCGAGTTATTATTTATTGGTCGGCACAAACGATTTTTGCCACCCCTAAATGCCATTATCAAATATGAAATCAAAACGTTATCTATTTTCTTAGCTTTTTTATATTTAGTTATTGGCTTCTTGTTATTTTGTGGCAAGAAAATAAATAATATTAAGAATAGAATATGTCAGTTTGATTGCTAATATAAAAATACCATTATATTTTTCTCCTATAAATTGAGAAATAGCGTAGTCTTGTAATAATTTGTTATATATACATAATCTTTGTTCTATATATACAGTGGCGTAGTCAGCCGACTCGGTTACCCCAAGCCCAAATTTTTTTCCCCTAGATCAAATATTTCCCCCTTAAAACATATATATAATTTTTATTTATTTTTTTCCAAAAGAAAAAATGGGGACGAAAAAAATTCGGAGTCTTGGGGGTAGGGAGGCACCCTCTTGGCTCTGCCCCTATATATATAGATAATTTTTCTAGTGAAATTTTTATTCCTAGCCCATCCTACTACTAAATCTTGGATCCGCCACTGATAGCAAGAGTGCGAAACATTGAGTGTTTCTTATGAATTTTCTCCAATCACTGGACTGACTTCAAAAAATTCTAAAAGTGGTGACCCCATATCTCAGTTAGTCCATTAGAGGACAAAAAAATATTTTTGCCTTTCTTCTTAGCTTCTTTTCATCAGAGGTCTCTTTTCTTGATTAAAAAAAATTATATTATTAATAATAACGCTTCTCACCGTACAGCTTTTGATTAGATTCTCTCTCTTTTCCCTTCTATTTTTCCTTTCACTACAACATAAATGACATTAGGTAACACAAATTTTGTAGCACTTTTTACATAAGGTACATATGTAACACGTGTTTATAACACTTTTTACATTACAATTTTTATGTAAAACTTTTGTAGCACTTTATCAATATGTAACGCTTATATGTAACTTTTAAATAAGTAACACTTTTTAAATACCACTTTTTTTTGTTATTTCTTTTTGTAACGCAAATAGGTGTCATTTGTATTTAAGAAACACTCTTGGTAATAGTATATTTTATTAATTATAACACTTTTTATCTATATTTTAGTAACACAAAATTATATATAACTATCATTAAATCATGTCAACGATTTATTTAATTAATTGATGTAACAAAATAGGTGAAGAAAAAAAAATCACCAAACCTAAAAATTTTAGACTTCATGTACTCTGTTTTTTTTTACTAAATTTTTGTTTTCTTTTTATAAAGTATTTTAGTTTTGCTTCTATTTTTTTTTTATTTTTATGGAGGTAATTAATTTCTTCGTAAAAACGATGGAAAATGCGCATGCATATATTTTATTATTATTTTTTTAAATTATTACTAGCGAGAGACCAATTTCATCGTTAACTTTTTTTTTTTTTACTTTTTAAGAAAATACCAATGAAAATTGATATTGTCGGTAATTACTTAGGAATTTTTTTCCGTCGGTAAATTATTTTTCATTATTTATTTATTATTTAATTTTTTTACTGTTAGAACTTTTTATTTGTTGGTAAATTAATTTTATACTTATATATATTTTTTATTTTTACCGATTGAACAATGATCGGTCGATAAATTCATTTTATATATTTTTTATATTTCTAATTTTTTGTGTCCTTGAATATATAACATAATATGATTTTCAACCTATATACTATATAATATAAAATTTGATATATACAGTGTATAATATAATTTGATACATATATTGTATAATATAATTTATTATATAAAATATATTATATATACATATAATATATTTTTTATACAATTTTAAAATATATATGTGTATGTGTATATATAAAACAAAACAAAAGTTGTAATAAGAATCAACTTAGCTTAGTGGCAAATTGTCACTTCCACACATAACAGGTCGTGGGTTCGAATCTACTTGGTGGCAAAAAAAAATATTTCTACGAAGTGCTACAAAAAAGTGTTACATAAGATTCATATATAACACTTTAGAAATATTGCTTCAAAGTGTTACCAATAGAGAACTTAATGTAACACTTATATAAAAAGTGTCACTAAAAGCTAATAAAAGTGATACCTTAGACTATAGGTAGCACGAGCAAGTACAGCACCATAAAAGTGTTACCTATTGTCTATAGTAACATTTTATGAGCATTAGGTAACATTTTTTGGGTGTTACCTAATATCATTTATGTTGTAGTGTTTTTTTGGTTGGGGGTGGGGAGAAAGGGGTGTGGACCGCTGGTGAAGTTGACAGAACAAAGTCTAATTATTCTAACAAATCTAAAGCACTAAGCTAGAAAATGAGGACATGGAAGCCTGCAATATATGATGGATACGAAATAAAGGACAAGATGTCGTTGAACGATTAAAAAGAGAATGGAAAATAACTACTTGTCTAGAATCCAAATTCCACTGTTTTACACAGCCACATGACTGTTACTTTACTATTCTATAGACACAATCATAACATTATGGCTACGAGAAAAAGTAAGGGATATGCATGCATTCAAAATTTTCTTGTCGGATTGGATCTTTTAGGCTAAATCTCATATTACCGTGCACATATGATTGTCAGGTATATTAAACTTATCATATTATATAAAAACCCACAATTTATCTTGAAAATTAATATGGTAAGAAGTGCTACGTGTCAATCATTCTGCGATGAAATAGGAGATGAATCACGGTTTGAAATAAAAGATCTCATCATGTCACGTGTTTTTCCACGGACATTCTGTCTTGTTTCATTTACCTTTATTTTGTCTGGTTTGAGGGATCACCAAAGGAGCCAAAATGAACACCAAACTGCCGTTGGTTGTGATATTAATTTTCATAAATAAATAACACACAAATAAAAGTCTAATTCGATAAATAGAGTAGTTAATTAACAAACAGAGACTTAAACAATAAGTTGGTGGCCTTTTTCACGTCCTTGTTTAATTATGGACACCACACAATGTGTTGCTTGTGCTAATTAATTAAGCTAAAGAAAGGGAAGCAACAATGTGAAAGAAGTGAAGCTTCTCTTGTAGGTCCTTGGCATGGGTAGTAGCTCGGGTTGCAACACGAGAGAAGAGTTGGTCACTCAGCTTATCACCTATGTGGGCATCAACTAGGACGCCGCTAACACTACGACAACTGTTGGCCAGAGCGCGGCCAATCTCAGCCGAGTCGTCAGGGTGGTTCACCACCAGTGGGCTTCCACCTCCGAATACTTCCAGCTTCTTAATCATAAATGACCCGTCGGCTTCAACCACCTCCTTGAATTCTTCTAGGCTAGCCGCATAAACTGGAATGTTGAAGTTGTCACGTTTTTCAGTACTGATTAGGCCCTGTACGTAATTTATTACCAGTATATATTTAAAATATTAATTACAATTCTTAATCATGAAATATATATATATACGATCATCAGCTAGATCGATGATATATATATATATATATATGGCGTGCAGATTTATGGTTGCACGCAATATATATGATGGTGTAGTGTAGGTAGGCAGATTTAATTTTGTTTATAGCAACAGCCGGCGGCCTAGAATATTGTAACCATAACCACTAGCTACCTCTAATTATTTCTGGTTAGAATGTCGTGCATGTGACATGATGACATTCGCTTTAATTTGACTTCATATCAATATGGATCACATATATATTTATGCTGACTAATAATTAGCTAGCTAGGAGGTAATACAATTTAATTAGTTCATCAGCCTAATTATATATACTATGTAATTAGGAGGTGATACGATTTACCTCTTGGACTAGATCATCCCAAGCATCTTGAAAATGGGTCCCAAAGAGAAGTCCAGCCCCACCTGATCGGTGGGGTCGGGGCAGGTCCGACCCAAGCAAACCAAGAACATGGACCCTCCTCTCTTCATTTCTTTGGATCTTGATCCCAAGAATCCAGCCAAGTCACTCTGGTACTGTTTCTTGTAGGCAATGGCGGTGCTCTCATTTGCTCCGTGGATGAATATTCTACCCTTGTTGTAAGCCGTCGATCTCTTGTCTACCACCTCATCAGGAACCTGAAGGTTGCATATATATGGATCCCAGGCCACCACATGTCTTATTTTTAATAAGTCCAAAAGCAACACAGTACTAGCAAACAACTAAATTAATAAATATTGCAGACCACATTTTCATGCAAAATTAATTATTCACATTAATTTGACGATTGACATAATTATCCTATTTAAATAATTTTTCATTGACAATACATGCATGCAGCTTGTGCAGTTTGGACCAACCAAAAAAGTGATTTACCTAATTTGCCCTCATTACTTACAATTAATTGTCAATTAAACCCTAGCTAGAAACAGCAAGCAACAAAATTATTAATATTAAGATCGATGAGTTAAAATTGAACTAGTCAAAAAGTGGTTTTTGTATTCTCCAATTGCTTTTGACCTTTTAACAAAAGTTTCGGAGCTATCATTATACAAACACACGCCTTTTCAAGTTAACCACCCTTACATGTATAATCATCCTCGATATTTTACAAAACAAGGGTCGATTACATGAGTTCAAAGTATTAAAACTCTAAGTCATTTTTTTAATTTCTAAATTTGCATTATTTATGTTTTCAAAATGGGAGAGAGGTGAATGAAATTAATTAACTTAATCATCAGAAAATTTTAGGTGATACTAATTTAAAGATTCAGATTAATTTATTGATCCGATCGACGAGTATATATATTAATTAATTCCACCTAATCATTAATAAAAAAATTGAATTTCATTAATTAGAGGTATCTGGGAAGGAAACATATATACATGTATATATATATATGGTGCTGCATGCACGGCGGCGGAAATTAATTAATGAATTAACCTGAGATAGCCAGTGCAAAGAAAACGCAGAGTAGAACACATCAACAGAGTTTGCAGGGAAAAGGCGGCGGTAAAACGAGCCTGGAACTCCGGCGGCGAAGTAAGAGCGGCGGGTGTCGGAAGCCAGGCACTCTTCCATGCTGGATCCGCCGTACGGAGGTAGGAGCTGAAATAGAGTGTTGAAGTCATTGGAAGGTAGATCGGAGAAGAAGGCTGAGAACTCAGGCGGCGCCTCGTAACCCGCAGCCTGGTAGCGGTCAGTCATGTGTTTGATGATAACTTCCACCATATATATGGTGTTGCTACCACACGAGCATCCGAGGTCCGCCACCACGAAGGCTGACTCCGGCGAGCTCAGCGGCACGCCGTCAAGGGTTTCTCTCAGCAGATGGAGCATCGATCGAGCATGTTTGGCCTGCACATGTATATATAATAATTAAGAATTATGAGTAATTGAATTTTATTTTTTGATGAAATTAACAAGCTAGGAGAAAAACAAAAAAAAAAAACCTGAGCCTCAGAGTTGTTAACGTAGCTAGCTTCGCCTTTGCCTCCTTTCATACTCAGCATCTTTTCAAGCTTAATGTTAGAAACTACAACATTGTCGCCACTGGGAGCCATTTCTTATATAGATATATAGTATATACGGGTTTCAAGTATTTGATGATTTGTGAAAGTGAGGAAGAAAAGTGAGTGGTGAGAGAGTTATATATAGGGCTGAGCAAGGTATAGAGAGTTGGTAGCTAGGGACCATTAATTATAATTAAAAGTATGGTAAGTTGGAGAGATAGGGATTCATTTTATATACATAGTAACTGAATCATAATACTCTCCTACAATATGGTAATTGGTGGTAAGTGAATCATAATTATAGTAACCCAATTAATCTCTTTCATTGGAATAATTAATGCGGTGCATTAATAAATTTAATACAATATCATTATATATAGTAAGTCAATTATACAATTTGCAATAACCCTTTTTTTTAAATAGTTAATTTTGTGAAGTTTACACATCACCACAATTAATACAATACAATAAATATATATTGATTTCTTCATAGGAATAATTAATTCAGTAGAGTTAAAAATATATATAATACATTATAATAGAAATCTTCATCTCTTTATAAATTATTGCCTTTGTAAGAAAAGATGGCAAAACAAAACAAATATGAAAAATGAAAAATAGGCCTCACATGCAATTGAAGAAAGCAGGCCCAAGATTGACGCCGGATTTTTATGTTTGAATCTGCACGTATATAGTTGGGCGGAAGAATAGTGCGAAAACAAGTTTTTGGTGTAACAAATGAAGATACCAATAAATAAATTCCCCAGAAAAGAGGAAGCAAATAGGAATAACACTTTCTGTCTCGGCTATGGTCTATGGATCAGTACCTCCACCATGGAATACTCATTTTTACAAAATTAATTGAACGTGCTATTTTTAATTATCCGAAGCATAAAGTAATTGATTTAGCTTAACTGTAATTATTATGCTAATTATTTTTATATTTTTTTTTCTTGGAAGTTCAATCAATACCTCATTATCCAAAGGCCTAACCTACGTTGCAAGTGGCAACGACTGATATTTTATGGTTAAGCCATTACCATGTCATAGTAGAGCCCTATTGTATGCACAATCTTATAGGTGAAAAAAAAATACATATATATATAAATTAAATTAAATTTATAATATATATTTTTGGCATTTTGCATTATCTATTTTATTTTATGTTTTCTCATGTATTTTACTTTATAATATAATTCATCACTTTTATTTTATGTTTTCTCTTGTATTTCACTTCACTTCATAATTGTTGAAATTTGGTTTCGAAAATATGGATTTTAACTCATATTGGACCAAATATTCAACTGAGTTCCAATCATGAAAAATAAAAATAAAATAAATAATCAAATTCTACTAAATCAGCAGATAAATATTAGCATTTGGAATTACTCAAAATCAATTTCGGATGAATGAGAAATTAATGCAACAATTTGACCACTTAAAACAAGATAAATGATATGGAAATTGAAAACTATGGGGTGGAGTTAAACTCCATCCCACATAGGATAAAAAGACAAAATGAGCTCACTTTATATAGTCCAAGTTTGAGTAATGGGCTTGGGGCCTTGGGTCACCAAAGTTTTTAAAGGAGGGGGGACCTATATGTTGTGGGTTTGGTTCAAAACACATACGCGCCCGCCCACCAGCTTGGCTTGGGCCGTGGGCTTAGGTTTGGGCCTCAAAACCCTTATAGTTTTGGACAAATTTTATTTGACTCCGCTAATATTTTATTTTACTCAAAAAACGACCCCTGCACAATGTGTTGGGTGCGCACCTCGTGCGTGGTCGCAACTTGGATAGCAAGCCCCGCGTGCAGGCACGATGGGCACATGGTCATGCACCATGGACAGAAGACTGTGCTCGTGGTCGCGCACTTCTGAATAATGTACATGGTCGAGCTAATAGAGGTATATTGGATGTCGGACAAGTCTTTTTGAGCCAAAAGACATGACGATTTCCATAAGGCACATAAGATATGTGTGTGTGTGTGTGTGTGTGTGTATATATATCATCCCCTAATGTTTGAAATTACAATCTTTAACCAGAGAATAAAATTAAAAAATATTTTGCATTCTCAGCATCTTGTTAAATATCCTTCAAAAAAGCTTGAAAGTTCCAAATACTTATTTAGTTCGCTGGTTCTTAAGTTTTGTAGTGCTATTAATTTAAGAACGAAGTCGTTATATCTTAGAGACAATTGTCGTGCCGTTAACAGCACTATACACGAGATAATTTCGTCTTGCGGAGATAGAACAAAGTTCTAGCCTCGACTTTTTTTATCTCCTATTTTTCAGCCATTTTCTTGAAACCCAATACTATACAAACAACAATCGCAAGACGAAATTAACGTTTTCAAGATGATGGCAAGCATTTCATTCACTCTGATGGCTACCGCTCACAGCAAAAAACCTCCGAAGTTCTCCAACATTGTCTTCAAAAGGTGGCAACCGAAGATATTATTCTATCTGACCACTTTGAGCCTGTCCCGATTTCTGAAGGAAGATCTGCCGACAGTTACCGAAGATTACACTGACACCCAATACTATAAGAAAAAACCAGTTTAGCTACAGAAAAATATGTAGGTAAGTATTAAGAAAATTGTAAAGTGTGTAGGTAAATTTATTGAAGGTAAAATCATTGTAGGTAAAATATTTACCTATAGAATCTAAAACTGTTGGTAAATTCCTACGAGAAAATATGTGTAAATTAGATAATTATCGGTAATTTGTCGGTAATTTGTTGGTATAACTTGGGGGAAAATAATATTTTTTATTTGGTAGGTATTTTGTAGGCAACTGTAAAAATTAGTGAAAAAATTATTTCTATCGGTTATTTCTGTCGGTTATTTCTGTCGGTAAACTGGATTTTTCTTTTAGTGCAACGACAAACGATTGTGGATGCTTGGCATCACAACGATTTTCTTTGCCGAAACTACATTTTGAATGGGCTGGAAGATACGTTGTATAGCATCAACAGTTTCTTCCAAACATTCAAAGAGTTGTGATCGCTAAAATATTTTACGCTAAACTGCAAGTGTACAGTGTAGTTTATTGACAGTGGAAAATAAGATCATATTCCTCATGGATTGACTAAAAGCACATAAAGTATAGTAATTATAGTATTCCAATTTTATTAAAGCGTTGGTAAAACGAAATGAATTCCTAATTACTTCTAATAATTGCTAAACTAAAATATCTAATTACTTAAAAATCATCAAACTTCACGAGAATAAATCAATCACAAAACAACCCTAGGACTATGATTCCGACATGCTTCATCAATATTAATTCCAATTCGTGTTTCACAATAACCAGTTTTCCTGTATCTATAGGTTTAATTCCTAACGTAGTTTATTCCTTCTCCCGGAGCAAACAAATCATAGATCATTGAATTGCTAGTATCCCTACTTAACAATCAATATCAACTCCCAAAAGTATAGAGAATTAAAAAAAATCACAAACATCGTAAACCTCCGACTCTACTCTCGTTTATGTTATGAATCTGTTATCTAATGTTAGAACACATCTACCGAATTATGAACTAACAAATTAAACATGCAAATTATTGGTCAGATAATCTACAAGAAACAATCCCATGAATTCACAAATAGGTAATGAGAAATGATTAATATAAAATAATCAAACTATAATTAACATGAATCAACAGTCTCGATCACGTCCTAGAATCAAAAAATTTAGCCTAACATGATTGTCCTCAAATCCATAGACAAAATTGTAAATAAAGATTTAAACATAGAATTAAGAATGAAACGAAACGCTCTAGAGTATGATGATGAAACCCCCATGAGTGGATGGATCCATCTTCACAGTCTCGAACCTTCGTGCCTTCGTGGTTGATAGCAGTCTCGTGTTGTTCTCCTTGTAGCTATCTCTTTTCTCTCCAAAGTGTTCTATTTTCTCTCAGATGTGTTATCTATGACTTTAAGGTTAAATCTCTCTTTTACAGTTGCCTTTTGGGATCCATGTTTTAGTCCTCGCGAAATAAGGAATTAAAATCTGCCAAACATTGCATTTCACACAACCCGTGCGCACACACACGACCAGGTTGTGTAAAATGCTACCAGTCTCTGTAAATCGCAGGTTTCACCGCACATGGTCGTGTTCTTGGATACGACCTACCCGTGTAATCTACAACCACCAAATCTTCCTTCGCACAGGCACACGTTCGTGTGCTTGGACACGGTTCGATCGTGTGCCTTTGTTTTCCTTCTTTTCTTTGCGTCTTTGTTCGTCCCTTGGCTTTTGACATTTTGGTCATTTGTCATTTCTCGATATCCTTCCAATGTGGCTCTGTTTCTTATAACAGTACATAAGATAACGCAGTATCATGCACAACAAGAGAAACCAACCGAAATATACTTAATATACATCCAAATATGCCAATTATATACCAAAATGTACCTCTAAATGCATGCATATTTACCACTTATCAAATCCTCCCAAATTAAACTTAATCTATTGCTCGTCCTCGAGCAAAATAAGAAAAATAATTGCATGCAATGGAGTAGATTACAAAACACGAGAACACCACAAATACTTAATCTCATTAAAGACCCATTCCTTGGTACACATGTATTTCCTTCTTAAAAAGTTCTCAATTGCAAATTAGGCATAATCAATACTTATCCGGGTATTTGACATCGTGACTCACCAAACAAGTGTATCACTCACATTCTCAAAGTACATAAGAACGTGTTTACTCTCAAATCAATTCAATGTTGCAGAACTACCATAAGCTTAAAATCGTTTTGCATCTCTACCACTCAAGTGTACACAATCTATGAATCAAAAAGGACTTTCACATTTTGTTGTAATAAAGGCTCTTTGGTTAGGGTAGGAAAATATGAATTAAGTGACTCAAACTTGAGCAAATAGACTAGTAACAACTTCAAATCACCTATGCACTCTGACTAAGAAGCATCAACTTGTTAATTCACTTCCAATCGATACTTCTCAATTCACCTTTTTTCATTCTTTGACTATTACCCTTTTTCTTTTCTTTTGTCTTACCAGCACTTTATTTTTCCAGTAAATTTTTCGAGCTACATTCATGCACTTATTCACCTCTCATCCATATAACCAATCTTCTTTTCAAATATATACCATATCTTTCCTCAATGTTTTCACCTCTATAAGCTCAAGTTTTGGGACAAAGATATGTCAAGTTATGGCTCAAAATGTGGCTAACAATAAATCAAGGTTCATGCTCAAATTAGCTAACTAGGGAATCATGTGTTCATAGGTTAGGATTAAATGGTCTTAAATCATCTTCAAAAATTACACACACACGTGAATGTTTTCCGCCAAGAGGTGAAGAATAAAACTATTACTTATGTTTGCTTGTTGGATTGTTCTAATTTATGATATAGGGGGAGGGTTATATAGGACCCCCCCCCCAATTATATGAGTACATAGGACCAAATCCAGACCACAGATCTACATATTTCAATGGTTATTATTAAATCTGATTAACGTTAATAAAATATATGATAAAGTCAAAATGGGGGCAAATTAGTCCATATAAAAATAGGGGGTTGGCTAAATCTAGTAAATCCCATGAAAATAGGATGAGTTACCATCAACTTTACAATCACAATCCACCGAATCTATGTAGAAATAGTCCCAGTCATCATTCCAACTTTTTGTTTATATTGTCGATGTTTACTGAATCCAATTAAAGTTTGATTCGCGTTTTTTTAAAACAAGCATTCGATTCATCATTCCAATTTTTTATTTACCTAGACAAGTTGCTTATGCGTGTTTAGCATGTTGCGTAATTGTGCTTATGTACATGCTTGTAATTATGAACAGACTTGCGAATATGCAAAACCTATCATGTTATGCAGAAATTCATTTCTTCATCCCTATTTAAAAAAAAAAAAATTCTTGATATGATCGGAATGTTGCTTATATGTGCTTAAATACTTGCCCGCACGTATGCAAAATATTAATTATTTTTTACTGTGTTTTAAACTCTTAGATTAATTATAGTTTGTTTGATAAGAAATATCACGTTATGCAAAAAAAAAATCAAAAAATTATACTTATATGGATTCCCCATTCATTCAATCATTGGTTTTTTCAACCCATAATTTTGCTATCATTGTATAACTAATTGTACATCATCTAAAAAAACTATGAAGATGCAATTTGCCATTTTCATCTTTTAATGACGCTCTTCAATCATGGATGTGATAAATATCACGTTTTCATAACTGAATTGTGCACCATTTTAATAACTGAAGTGTGCACCATTTAATAATTGAACTTTGCATCATTTTATATCTAACAGTGCATCATTGAATAACTAATTGTACATCATCTAAAAAAACTATAAAGATGCAATTTTCCATTTTTATCTTTTAATGACGCCCTACAATCATGGATGTGATAAAGATCACGTTTCCATAACTGAACTGTGCACCATTTTAATAATTGAGTTGTGCACCATTTTATATCTAACAGTGCATCATTGTATAACTAATTGTACATCATCTAAAAAACTATAAAGATGTAATTTGCCATTTTTATCTTTTAATGACGCCCAACAATCATGGGTGTAATAAAAGGTCACGTTTCCATAACTAAATTGTGCACTATTTTAATAACTGAATAGTGCGCCATTTAATAATCGAACTGTGTACCATTTTATATCTGATAGTGCATCATTGTATAACTAATTGTACATCATCTAAAAAAACTACAAAGATGCAATTTGCCATTTTTATCTTTTAATGACGCCCTACAATCATGGATGTGATAAAGATCGCGTTTCCATAACTGAACTGTGCACCATTTTAATAATTGAGTTGTGCACCATTTTATATCTAACAGTGCATAATTGTATAAGTAATTGTACATCATCTAAAAAAACTATAAAGATGCATTTTGCCATTTTTATCTTTTAATGACGCCATACAATCATGGATGTGATTAAAGATCACGTTTCCATAACTAAACTATGCACCATTTTAATAGATGAACGGCACACCATTTAATAACTGAACTGTGCAACATTTGATATCTAATAGTGCATCATTGTATAACTAATTGTATATCATCTAAGAAAACTATAAAGATGCAATGTTTTATTACTTGGCGCATATTTAGTACTGTTTTGATGCATTTTCAATCTCCACAGTTCATTATTTAATGCACAGTTTAATGGCCTTGTATTGCATAAAAAACAAAAACATTGTGGAAGCATATATATGCATCAACAAACTACTAACTATGTGCCAAAAAGCTACTAACTGTGCACTACATGCATCCTTAACTATGCACCCCAAAAAAAACACCATTGTGAAAAACGACGTAAATATGCATCAATACATGCTCATGTTCAAATTGTGTCATTAAAACTGTTAAGATTACATCATCATTCCGAAAACAACCTACACTTAAAAACAACATAAAACATACCCATAAAAAAAATAAAACCATTTTCAAGTACAAAAAAACATCCCATCAAATTCCATACACTATCCCTATGCTTTCTTCTTCTCATTCAAGAATTTCTTGGCCGAATCGAAAACTCTTTCCTTCGCTTGATTCAAATCATCAAGTAACATTGCATGATAATACAATGTCCTCGGGCATGTGAATAGAGCAACATTAGAATTGTCAAAACCACAATTTCATTTCTTCAATGCTCCTCTCATGTAGGTCTCCATATGCTGCATCGCATAGATTTCACAGTCAACTTTATTTTCCGACTCTCTCCACGACATAGCAAGTCTAGCTGGGGAGCATTTTTCAACAACATGCGATGTTTGGTAACACCCGCGCACAAGCAAATATCGAGAAAATACATCCAACTAAAACACATACACAAAATTATATTAACAAAAATAAACACAAAAACACGGAAAAAAAAATAAGCTAAACTATGTGGTATTTTTACAACTAGCTAACACACCAAAACATATGTGCATGTACACCAAAAACAAGCCAAGACTACATTAGCATATAACTATCTGACCACCATACACTTCAGATTGACATATTCATTCTTTCAACCAAATGGTCATTAAAAATGCATAATATGACCCGTAACTATACATCAATACTCAACTAAAAATAACATCACATATATTCATTCTTCATAATATAAGGGATAAAACAACAACACATACATGTACTCTAGAAACTGTGCATCAAACTACAACTAAAAGTGCATCGTTAAGATATAATTGTACACCAAAAAATCCAAAAAGAAAACAAGAAAAACATAATACCCTAACATATTTCCCAAGCACATTTCAAAACACAAACACAGCCATTTTGCAAAAAATCTATCTACACAAACATTAGTATGCATATCCTCCCCCAACAAAAAAGAGTTACACCACATAACATTTAAATTTACATCGTTTTCCTCCAGATTTACACCAAAAACACCAACAACAAACAATAAAAAATAACAAAACTGAACTATTTCGCACAACACAATCCCACAAACAAAAAAAAAACATAAATCAACTGGAAATCAAAATAAAACCCTAGTTACTTCAAAATCAAAAAAATCCAAACAAAAATGCCTAATCTCCTAAAAACGACTTTAGAAATCGAAAAGTAACAATTGTAACATTCCAAAAAAATGCCACCAAACATGAAAAAAGAAATCTTTGCTTCGAAATTTCGAACAAAAATGGAAATAAAAAATAATAACTCAACACTTACCTTAACCAAACACTTTGAAGAATCAAACAAAATTCGCAGCAAACACCGACGATCTGTCTCGAATTTGCGGAAAAAAGGAGAAAATATCGAGGAAAGCGGAGTTTTCGATCGAGAGAAAGAGAAAGAGAATAAAAGTTGAGAGATTTCAAAGTTGAGGATACTGCAAATGAATGAAAAGTGGGAACAAATCATAAATCAATCCCTTGAAAATCGCTTATGATGAACAATTACAAAAATAACTGATAAATTGTACAATTAAAAAGATAAGTTTGCCCTTAATCTGGTTCATCCTTAGATTAATGCAATTTTTGAGGTAATTTTATGTATTAATAACGTTGAAAAGGACATAATTGTAATTCAACTTATCAACCGGTTTTGTTAATTAAGGAGAGTATGATGAATTCCTAATTTTTCGGCCTCATGCATTAATGGGTAATCTTTTGATATATCCAAGACTTATTGGGAACCAGGTTTTATCTTTAAACCTTTGCCACACGTCTTCTGCTATATCACGCCATTCCCATTAGCAACGTTGTTTCTCTTCATATTCAACACAAAGCATAGGAAGAGTTTTCTCTTCATATTCGTCTACTGCAATTTATCGAATTTTTGAGGATTACGACCTGAAGATTGATTATTTATTCAGTAAGAACTTAATTTTTATACTGAGAATTGAGTTTTTTTTTTTACGTAATCGATTTTTCTGATTAATTTTTGGTATGCATTTTTATTATGTTTTTTTTCCATGTTTCTGCAATTTTATTTGCATGAAGAATTTTCTTTTTTTACAAAATCGAATATTAACTGCAATTTTTTTTTACTTAAGTCGAGATATTTTCTGAATTTCCTTGTTCAAGTTCATCAGCAAATGTGGTAGCCGTCGTGACACTGTTTTTAGGTTGTATTTTGTGTAGTTAAATTTTGTTGTTCGATGTATAGATAGTTGATTTTTTCGACATCATTAGCAATGTTTCGATGCATATATATTGAGAAATCTCGATTTTATATAGAATCTTGTTGGTTGAACGGAAGTTTTTTTTTAGAAATATTTGTGTAGGTTTCAGTTTTCGAAATTTTTTTTTCAATTTGATGTATAGGTTTAATAATTTTGTTGCATATTTTATCACTTTTGAGTGCATATGTAATCTTATTGGGTTAATGCAAGATATATAATTTTGTTGGATATTTAGCACTTTTTTCATTGAATATGCAAGATACGTAGTTTTGTTTATTTATCACTTTTTCGTTGAATATCAATTTCATTTTTTACACTGCACATTCTGATAGCAATTTCATTTTTTCATTGCATTTGTTTGTCTGCTCGCTTTTCTTTTGGCAGTCCTATTTTTTTGTATCAATTTTTTTATTTTTCATGACGAGGCAGTCATGCATCACAATTTTCTACACGAGGCGTTTGGTATTTGAATCATGCATTGGTCTGTTGTAATCTATGCAAACAAATTGCACTTTTCATATATCAATTTGATATGCATCAATCAATTAGTATAGATGCATCATTGTTACCATATTTATTCATTAGTCTCGATGACTTATAGATACATTATAAATAAATTATTTATACAATATAATATATTTATTTATGCATAATTTTTTTTTTTTTTGCAATGGGCAGGGATAACATACTGAGGTTGTCAACGATGGCTAAGTCTAAACAAAAGAGGGAGATTTCGATAGGAGGGGATGATGGAAGCAATGGGGAGGGTAGTTCTGGTACCAAAAGGGCGAAGAGTGGGAAATCTGAAGCCAAGAAGGCGTGGAAGCTCAAAAATCCGAAGGTCTTGATTAGATCTAACCCTGCATTGTTGGTTAAAGCGATGGCAGAGTTTACGGATCACCAAAAGGACGCGGTAGTCGAAATGGGGTTTGGCGGGTTGTTGTTGCTTAGGATTTTGAATACCCTACAAATCGATTTGGTGGCTGATTGATTATTTCAATCCAATTAGTTGTGAGTTAGTTTTAGCTCAGGGCAGATTTATCCGCGTTGACTATTCCGATGTAGAGAAAGTGCTTGGTTTTCCAAATGGTCCAATTAATATTGACAAGAAGACCAAGTCTGAACAAAATGACTTGTATGACAACTGGGCTGGTTTGTTTGATAAAACTGGAAAAATTGTCACAGCAACTGAAGTTTGTAAGAAAATGGTTGAATGCAAGGACGGTGGCGTTTGGTTCAAGAGGTTTTTCACTATATTAGTTGATTGTCTTATTGTCGGGACACTGCAATGTGGATACGTCAACCCGCTCATTCTAAAATATTTGGACAATGTGGATAACATAAAGAATTTCAATTGGTGTGAATACACATTGAAAACCCTCATCGCGAATAGGGTAAACTGGGGCTCATTTGAAGAAAAAGCATTTTAACGGCCCTGTGCTATTCCTCTTGGTTTGTTGCCCGTTTTTCCTTATTTTCGATTTTTGAAATTGTGATTGATGTTTCTTATTTGTTCTCCACTATGTTAAGCGATGCTAATCGAATTTTTTTACGTGTCATATGTTCATTCAAGTCTTGTACATGGACCGTGTTGTAGTATGCATGTGTGACATGCCAAGAGGTATCCCGAGTTTAATTGGTTGGACTAACGAGAAGCTGAAGGAATGGTATCGAAACGAAGTTGCATACGACGCTTTCGGGTTTGGATACATTGATCCCCCTTTTAATGTTGAGGGCTCATCTGGCGGTAATATTATTCACGCGGTGGACTCAATCGAGAGAGAACCAATTGCACCGGGGGCGTCTGTTGGTGGTGACGCGATGCAGGTTGTGTATTTTTGGATTTTCTTTTACCGTATTTGTTTATTTGATTTTGGTTATCTTAAGATAGTATATAGCATATTTAGTTATCAAATTTTGATTACTTTTGCAGTTAAATCAAAACTCCAGTAAAATATCTTATCGGTTTTTTCTAGCATGATACATGTTCTGTTATAGTGCATATTTAGTTACTATTTGTTGTATTCTTAGTTAAAATACTTTGCATCAATATATAACATAAGGTTTTTTTTCCGCTTTTTTGCATTGATAATTCGTCCTGCATGGGTCAATGTATTCTTAGTGACAATTTATTGCATTCTTAGTTACATTTTGTTGCATTCTTGGTTAAAATAGGTTTGCATGAATATATAGGATAAGGGTTTTTTTTATTGCAGCGATATTCACTGTATGGGTCAATGTATTATTAGTTACAATTTGTTGCATCTTTAGTTAAAATTTGGTGCATTCTTAGTTAAAATAGGTTGCATCAATATATTGTTAATTAATAAAGGTTGTATTCTTAGTTACAATTTGGTGCATTCACTGTATGGGTCAATGTATTGTTAGTTACAATTTGTTGCATTCTTAGTTAAAATTTGGTGCATTCTTAGTTAAAATAGGTTGCATCAATATATGTAATTCATCTACCATGTTGCATACTTAGTTAAAATACGCTGCATCAATGTACAAGATAAATTATTATTTTTTCGGCAGTGATAATACAATGTATGGTTCAATCATATTTTTTATGTGTTATGAAATGATTAATCTAAGATATTACAGTGTGTTACATTTTATATTTAGGTTTTTTAAGTGCAATGCAATGATAATTTACATTATTTTTTGTATTTATCTGATTTATAGGGATTCACTTTGGAGTTGTTGTCCAAGCTTTCATGCCTTGCGACAGACATTGTCGATATCATTAATCTACTACAGAATGCCCCAAAGGATTTTGAATGTCAGGCCGTTTTTGCGAAACTAGGGGAGGCGGCAAAGAATCTATCTTTTTTAATGGGAAACAGGCGGATGGACAACCGGCAGATGATGGACATGATTTTAGCTTATCTCAACAGAACGACGCTTTTTGGAGCAACCCCGAGAATATTGCGACAATTGAAAAAATAGAAAGTGCGGTATTGAAGAGGATTGGGTTTAAGAAATGGGTCGACAGGCCGACGTTTAGTATTGGCATGACTCAGGACGGTGGCACGGCTAATTGGGATTCAGTTCTTGAGACGTCATGGCATTATGTGGAGGCCTCTCACGGGAAGATGGTCGAAGAAATTGATACTATTGGAGGTGTTGTCGGTGGCACGAACAATGATCCTGAAATTATTGAGAAGGATATTGGTGTTGATGGGACAAAGAAGGATGGGAGTGCAAGCAAGATTGAGAAGAAAGGGGGTAGAAAATTGAGGAAGCTAGAACCCTTGGCTTCTCCGATTACTGGGATGTCTATTGACATAGATACGCCACCGGATGATTCACAGTCTATGGTTGGCAAGTGGATTTTTGAGAATGGGGCGGCTAAAAAGTAAGTACTTCAAATTTTAAAAAAGCATGATATTAAATTCAGTCCCCTTTTTTTAGTCTTGTTTTCCCCTGATTTGGACTTTTTTTTCAAAATGTGTTTGATGTATATTTCTTTTCTTACGGGCTGGGATTAATTGAACAACTATGCATGCTTTTTTTTGGTGTACTTTTAGTTTGATGAAATGTCTTATGCGAGGTATATGGACTAGTGCGTATGTGATGGACTGCAAAGTCATCACACTTTTATTACAAGAAAGATAATGAATATGGCATCTGATTCGAACACACATTGATGTATAGATATAATGTTTTTGATGCATATGGCTGAATTTTGTATAATTATTGTAATGAACATTTTCGATGCATATGTAGAATGTATGTACTGCATATTTATTGTTGTTACATTGCATATATTGTAGTATCATTTGCGTAGTTTTTTAAAAACAGAAAAGATGCATGGAAGAGACTGTAAATAAATTGATTATGAAATTAATTTACTTTCCCCACAGGGAAGAGACTATATATAAGAGCGGAGATTGTATGCTTACCAGGGAGAATTTAGCGACTTTGATATTGGGGCAATATGTTTCTATGGCCATGGTTGATACGTGGGCTAGAACATTGAATTCGAAGGAGATTTTGAGGAGCTCGGATTCCATAAATAGATTTTTTGCAACATCCTTCAGCACTGTACATTTTTCTTTAAACCAAAAATTTTAATTTTCAGCTTATTAATTTTTTATACATTATTGACGTTATTGATTAGATTTATGTCGTTTTCTCTTTTTTTGTAGTTGTACATGTTGGTTTTGTCCAAGGATGGTTTGGATGAGACGGATTTGCTCGATGATTTTTCACAGAGCTTAGATGCTGAAATTGGTGACACAAGTCCTGATAGTTTGCAAAAAAGTGAACTGGTTAGATAAATTTTTTTCTAGTCACGTTATTTTTAAAAACAACCTGTTTTTTTTTTTTTTTGTTTTTTTGAGTACTTTTAGCATGAATGGCAATATTGCAGTTCTTTTTTCCTATAATCAAGAGCGAGCACATTTTTGTGATCGTGTTTGACGTTAAGAGGAGGTATTGCCATATTCTAGACAACTCTGCTGTTGGCGGCTCGAATTGGGGAAATATGGAGAGTTGCCAGATAAGTTGGTAAGTATATTTTTTTTATTCATAGGTGATTGTGATCAATTCAAATTTGTAGCATATATTAATTCAAATTATTGCATCGTTACTTATTATATCTTGCATTTTAATATATTTAATATCCCTTGTAGAAATGTAATATCTTAAGTTTAATTCATAACCTAGATAGTATTTTTTTATAGCGTTTTATATGTTAAATAGGCAATCAAATATACAAAGAAATGTAATAATGCATATTTACTTATAATATGATGCATATAACATTTGTTTTTGATGCTATTGATGTATTCACAGATTCGCGTATCTATATTTAAAATTAATCATATGTATATTAAATATGCATATCTATTAATCTATTTATACGCGTAAACTGCAAAAAAAAAACATATAATTCTTGTATTTAAGGTGCATCAGAAAAGTTCCATATTTTTTATTACCTATATATGCATCATACTTATACTAAATATATTTTTAACACTCGATTGATTTGTCTTTGTACCTATATATGCAACATACGTATGTGAAATATGCATCATATGTATGTTAAATATGCATATTTATTAATCTATTTATACACGTAAAGTGCAAGAAAAAAATTATATAATTATTGCATTTAATGTGCAGCAGGAACGTTCCATATTGTTTTATAACCTATTTATGCATCATACTTATATTAAATATATATTCGAATATTTTTATGCATTATTTTTTTATATTTATTCATACCATTGAATATAGTTATGTGAAACATATTGAATTCAAGGGGGATTTTGGAATACCGATTGGTGTTGTAGGTGGCGTCAAATGAGATTACATCGCCGAAGATTTTGTAGTTCATTATTGACGTCTGATCTGCCCAGAAAAGCCGTGTTAACTGCTCGTTTTCATCTACGTCATAATTAAATGCCATCCCCTCGCAAACTTTTTTTTCCTTGGGAAATTTGGCGATAATCAATTGCGCATCTGCCCCAGCTATATATGTTTTTAAATCTCTCTTGAAGTTCTTAAAATCAACTTGCAGTGCACCGACATTTGAGTACCCCCCAACCATCTCTTTCATCAATCTCACCGATTTAGAGGTACCTATATTTGCTCGAGAACAATTTAGTAGGAACTATTGATGACCGAAATTAAGATTCCTATTCACCTTGAGAAATTGCTTGTATTCTTCGGATTTCAATGTATGAGTGTGGCGCTCTTCGAAGAATTTTATTATGCAAGAATGGTCATTCTTGTACTCAAATATGAAACGTGCGTTGCATCCAACCCTATTTGAAACTCTCTGCGGCCGCCGTGTTCGTGTTATCGTATTATCATCATTTAATGTGATGGGTTTTGGGATCCTTGAATTCTTAAAACCTTCCGGTTGCATAATATATCTTTGCTCACGGATAACATCATCTCTAAATTTCCTTGTCGTGCTTCTTCGGATATCGAACCCACATATCGAGCCATAATCCATGTAAAAACGGACACCAGCCTCTAACGTAGAAAACTCCATGCCAACCCGCGGGATTTTGTCTTGCTCAACCTCCGGAATCCAATACTTTGTTGACTCAGGAGATATTTTAAGCCTCTCTTTTGGGTTTCTAGTTGTACCTATTGGCATAAATTTAACATTAAATATACACCAAAATAAGATAAAAAAATTCATCATATTATGTTCAGATCTTATGTTATACACAAATATGAAAACTGTATCATTCATTAAATATGCAACATAATATACGAACAAGACATCGTTATAATTTAAATATGCACAAATAAATATGATATAACCGTACCGATAAATGCATCATTATACTATTAAATATGCAACATACTATACCTATCAATGCATCATTAGACTATTAAATATGCATCATACTTACCTATTAATGCATCATTATACTATTAAATGTACAATATTAATTATAACACCAACGTAGTCCATTTTTTGGGTTCATATATTTTTGCATCCATGCATCATTACCTTCAAACAAAATATACAACGCATTATACGTATACATGTATCAATATATAGTTAGATATGCATTAATTCAATATCGTTGGGACCAAAAAAAAATTATAAACGCCCGGAACTAATAATAAGTTTGCAAGCTAACATTTATGATTTATTTATGGAAATTTTTGGGAACATTACCATATGCACAATTATGCAGCTATATATACATCAAGACAACGCTAAAAATGCAACATTTATGAGAATCAAAAACACCTAAAAAAAACGAACTTAAAATGCATCAATATATAGTTGGATATGCATAAATTCAATATCGTTGGGACCAACAAAAAAAATCATAACCCCCCCTCGGGGATGCAAATTTTTGGAACATTATCATATACAACATAATACATCTATATATACACCAAGATAATGCTAAAAATACAACATTACGATAATCATGAATACCTAAAAATTCCGAACCAAAATTTTGTTAAACTACTATACGAAATTGCATGTTTCTAAGCATTTTATGATTGATAATGCAACGATTTTAAAACATATTCACAGTGTTAAGAAAATACTCACCGCAATCATCTTCTTCAACGTAGTTTTCATCGAAAAAATAATCCATACGTGAACTCTTTTATAACAGATGCGTGATGTTTTTTTTGGAAAATCTGTTTCTTTTTTATCTTCTTCAAAAGGGACGTACTGCGTTTTTTTTGTGTGTTTAGATTAGTGTTTTTTTTTTGTGTGTTTAGATTAGTGTTTTTTTTGTGGGGATTACCATTGATTGCACATCCTAAATTATAGGTATTAGATAAGGTATGTTTGAATCATGCATATCATGTTTATTATCATTGATTGGCTGAGTTTTGTGTTTTACTATAATACCCTCAATCAAAAATAATGGATGAGAATGCTTCTATATTTATTATTTCAATCTCATCCATTATTGTAAAATTGCAACGGTTCAGATTAGGTCTCACGGTCTCACCCCAATATATGGTCTCACAAGAACCAACTCATATATATATACATAGACATATATATATATATATATATGTATATATATACTCGTTGGAAAAAACTCCAACGGTGAGTTATGCCATTGGAATTTAGTCCAATGGTAATTCCAATGGTATATATCTGTGGGAATATTCAATCATTTTATCTCATTATCTAATATCTTTAACTTCTCGAGGTCACACATCATCAATTTATCTCAAGTCAAGCACATTTAACGAGTGTAGTTTTAATATGATTGGTCCGATGAGAAAAAGAAGATATATTTCATCGATATGAATAATACTATCAAATCTTTTAACCCCTAATGAAATTTTCCAATAATCTGTTGTAGCGTTGGAATCTCCGTTGGAATTTTAAAAACTCCAATGGGAATTCCAACGGTTTATACCAACGGTTTTGTTTATCGTTGGAATTTTCCAACAGTATAATGTAGCATTGGAATTTCCGTTCGAATTTTAAAAATTCCAACGGTTTTCTATTTCGTTGGAATTATTTTTCTGGAATTTGATTGTTTTTTTGTAGTGATGGGTCAGACCGTGTAAGAGAAATTGGCATGTGGGTCAGTTTCGGACTCCTTTGGGCCGAATTATTTTATTAAGAGCTCATTGGGCAATTAATATATAAATAGAATTATATATTAAATAATTAAATATTGTTTTTGCTCCAAACACTATTATTGCTAACATCCAATAGTTATTGGACTAAAATTGTAATTTAGCGTAGTAAACGGGAAGGATTAATTACAAAGTTTAATCTGGTTTGACTGATCTTAGGTTTAGAGTGAATACCTAGGGATTTTGAATATCTTGGAAAATATGAAGTACGTGGGCCCGAACTTTTTGCCGAAACCTAATTTGATTTAACAAATCAACTACCATGGTTTCAAAAACAAATCAACTACCAACGGAAAAACCGGTTCTTTAACATTATGATTAAGTTACTAATCACAAATCTTGCATTCTTAATCATGTCTTATTTTAGAATTAAGCAGAGTTAATAAATAGTTATACTTGTCAAGGAGGATACGTATTGGACATTAGCAATCCCAAATGATTAAATAAATTAATCTATCCCCATAATAATCATGTTGTACTTTTTAGCAACTTATTTTATTGTACTCTAAGACATTGTTATAAGTTGCAAATAGTGTTTGACAAGCAATTAACCGTTTTACTGTTGTTTGTTGTTTATATAAATGAAGACAGATGATGAGACCCTTTTTAATGGGGAGATCAACGAAAAGCTAAATCATGATAATCATGTTCTTCTAATTTACCAGAAATCAAGGTCTAATTTTCACGTAATTCATGCAAAACACAACTACATATTATTAATTAATACTTTGTTGGATTCTTCTTCATTCTTCTATGTGGAAGAGGCGTGTTTAACTTATTATAATTTATATACAACTACATTAATTTTAAAATTTATAGAAATAACCTTACAGAGAATTAATTACTATTACATAACCAAAGTTGGTCTAAGGTTGGAAGTTGATACGTTAATTTCTTCCATTTTTTCCTTTTGGGGAAATTATTACAAAAACAAGTTGAATTAGGGACAACTTGATGATATCAAATAATTAAACCATTTTGTTTCAGTAGTTGAGAGTAGGGATATAAAAAAGGCGAATCTTTTTTATTCGATTCGGTATTCAAATTGAATTCGTATATTAATATTCGAATTGAATAAGAATATTTATTTAGATTCGGATATTATGCGAATACGAATATGAATGTCATTATATTTGATTCGAGTATTTGAAAAAATATATATTGAATATTATTATATATATAATTATATTTATATTTATACAAATCATTTATATGTAATCTTTATACATATAAGTATATAATTATTTTTGTAGATTATAATATATATATAATAACCCATGTATTTACTTATAAAAGTCCAAACTAATAAGCTAATATACAATTATATTTTTGTAGTATATTCTTGATGGGTTCGACAAGCGACAATAGTCTTTTTGTTTATTCACGTATTTGGTGATTAATATGTTATTGATGTATTTAATAATTTCATACCCAAAGTTATTATTTAGATTATAATTATTATTGCAATCTTAATCGGATATTGTAAGGAAAAAAATAAAGATATGTTAGAATTTAAGATAGGAATACTCGAATTGATTTGTATGTATCGAATATATTTTCAAATAAGAATGAAAATTGGATTTTATATTGGAACCAGGGTCGTTCCTATGTTTGAAAAGTGCAGTGCGGAAAAAATAATTAGGGCCTTTTGTACTAATATAGATAAAAAGAAGATATTAGCTACGCCCTTGGGTTCGATTATTCGATTATTTATCTCAGGCTCGGTTTGGTTTTATCCGGGTAGACAAATTCATGAGTGTATTGCCATGGTATCACGAAGGGTTCAATGTCTTACGAGGGGCGTCACGGATTCGAATATGCTCACGAAAATCGATATTCGCAAGGCATTCGACACATTGAGGTGGGATTTTTACTACATGTCTTGCGCCCGTTTCGGTTTCTCGAGACATTCGTGCGTTGGGTGGAGGTGGTTCTCCGGTCATCAATATCGATCTTTGTTGAATGGGACAGGTTGGTTATTTTCCCTGTTCGGAGGAGTCGACAAGGGGATCCTTTATCACCCCTATTGTTTTGTATTGCGGAGGAGGTCTTGGGTCGGTTTATTGCGGCGGCGATGGATCGATCCGGTTCCTGCCTTCACGCGCCAAGGAGTATTGTCTTTCCATCATCCATTTTATACGCGGACAATAT